>APFE031211379.1:0-10942 GCA_000404065.3 Pinus taeda | reverse complement strand
CTCTTCTGCTGCTTGCCTGCCTCCGCTGCTCAATACCTGCACAAGAACTGATGATAATTCCAAGGCAGCCACGTCTTTCCTTGGCTAAATCACGTATTCACAAGCTACAATATGTGCAAACTCATTGGCATACTCAATCCCCTTATTTGTGCAAGATCTGGTGCACAACTATAGTCACAACTGATAGCAATCTGATTCTCTAACACCTGTCCCTGCTGAACTAAACATGCACTGACATGCAACTGAGTTAACTGATATATTCATTAGTTTTATTATGAGTTAATAACTTGTGAATTAATTCATAACTAATTCACCCAACTCATCTCTAGTCTATTCGCCAGTTAGACTAAATACAACCAGTTTAACAAAGCTAAACTGAACACAACTCCATCAACTACACCTCAAGTCCACTAAACTCAACTCACTTGAGTTCTAACTGAAGTCATGCATGCAAATATTCAACTAACCCATAAGAACCACGTATTTCCTTCATGCAATTGCATTTGCCACATCCGTAGCTCGAACTGAAGTGCTCCAAGAGAATAAGATTAAGTTTATAGTCCAAATATTATTGTGAGATAATAATATTTGACTTTTCTATTTTGACAGCCAGTCTAAAAATAGACTTGATCACTCACACTGTGATCACTCACACTTTCATCAAAAATAGAAGTCCATCTATTTTCTCAACTTGATCAATCATCCCATAAACAGCAACCTGCAATCCATAGACATGATCCATATGTCTAAAAATAGGCATAGTCTAAAAATAGACATAGTCTAAAAATAGACTTGCGCCAAAAATAGCCTGCGGGCCCACTTAGTGAAGGCGACTCTTTTCACTAAGCTCCATCATCTTGTTGCAATCTCAACAACTCACATCGAGCAAGAAATATAATGAAAGGAAAAGGACATGCATGCATAAATACATCCAACAACAATACTTGTTGATAGGCGAAAAGAAAAGGAATGCGAAGCAACACTAGAAAAGAAGTGTAAAATACTAAAACGACACTTGTAGAAGCTAATAATAGTAGAAACAAAACTTATTATATGAAAATCAGGACAAAATGACACTTGTGAAAGCAAAAGTGGAAAAAAGTGACAGTTTAGAAACTTACCTAGAAAAGCAGCGCAATTGCGAATGAAGGCTCCTTGTGCTCACAATGAATAGAGCCCCAAAGATGAGTGTGAGATGAGGTATAGGATGAATTTATTATATATGTGAGCACTCACGAGATTAGGGTTAGGGTTTTATATATACGTTCCTAAAATCAAGGAGCCACTCTTAGTTGTCTAACACATTTAAGATGATCAATTTAGAGACACATGCCACAATTCCAGTTAGAATTGTGCAACTATCCTTGGGAAGTGTAAATTTCCTATTTTCAAGGAATGTGTAGTTGGATTTTTCTAAGAACTTCACAATTTATTGGCTTAAGAAACTGCATAGTTCAGTGTCACAAGGAGTTGTGCCATTTTCTTCCACAACTAATTGCATAGTTTCTTGACTCAAAGCGTTGCATAGTTCTTTGTGACAAAGGATTGTACAATCCCTCAAAGCAAGGCATGTAATCAGTGTCATCAAGGAAAGACTTAGCTTGTTTTCACAAAAGTGCTTTATCTATCTTCATAATTTGTGCAACTACTATAAAAAAGGACTGGTTGTCATCATGGGGTGCCCAGTAGCTATTACAAAGAAAGCACAGGTAAGAAATCAAAAGCTTGATATGAAGGAATACAAGGTTGCGACACTTATTACTTCAGGAACAAAACTTGATGCAAGTTGAAACAACAATTATTATTGTCAAAGGGAGACTCCAAAATCAAATCATGGGGGAAATTTTGGAGGCAGCTTGTAGCAGCTACAAGACTTGGCGACACACTGGAAGAACTCCAAATTCTCTTAATGGTTCTAACTTTACGCACCGAGTCTATATTTTCAAGAAGTATTGTTTCATCCTATAGATTACCATACTTTCCTTACTTATATCGATTAAATATGTAGTCTCTTCCATTCCTCTCATTCGATTAAAACATTCATGAGAAATTCAAGATTCAATTGCTTCGATTAGGGGACATGAGTATATAAGAGCGTGAGTGTAGAATGCCAGAGTTTCAATATCATCTCTCATGTTGCTCCGCTACCAGCAGAACCATTTAGTACCCTGATAAAGTCACTTCAAGGAATCACAAACATTTCTTCTCTACCAGTGATCCTATTCATTACCCTAAGGAAGTTTCTAACTTCGCCTCTCTACACAAGAAGCCTTTCTCTTATTTCTCCCATTTTTTATTTTACAAATTTATGCTCATTAACATCTTACTAGCATTTGTATTGCCATGGACAAAAGAGGGATCTTGAATTATTTAGCAAGAAAGAGAGATTATTCCTTGTTTTACAGGGACTCTTCAGTATATACCTCAAAATTAGGTTAGCTTGCTTAAGTTTCCTCCTCTTCTCCACTCAACCAAGTTGACATGCTAAAACTGACACATTTATAATAGGGTGACTTAAGGAAGAATATCCCTTTATATATATGAGAATCATAGATTTTCTAAGGCTTTCTTTGAGAAAGAAACATATTTTCCATCTAAGCATAAAGGATTGTTTAGGATACAAGGCCCATCAAATAAGGGGATTAACAGTTTACCAAGTCTTGACAGTTATAAAATGTCCTCTTAAAATTTGCCACACTTGTTCAAAGCCAAACAACACAACTTTCATACACATATTATTACAAACAAACTTAAAATAAAATCACAAAAGGAAAATGAAAGAACAATGATCAAAACAGAAAACTATACTAAACCTATTCATAAACTAAAAAAGAGGTCATGATTATGTAAAGTGAAATTTCCAATATAACCACTGAAGCAGTTCCTAACATATGAAGGAGAGGGAAGGGGTAGTAAGGATTACTATTAAAAAAAGTGTAAAAGGAGAAAGATAGGCCAATAAAGCTTTCTCCAATACTTGAAGGCCAAAAACATTAGCAAAAAAATATGTCAAGAGAGCTTACACTAAACAATCTTCCACTGTGTCTTGATGGTCACACACATCTTGATAACTTCTCATAGAATTACATTCATTCATACTTTCTATCTTTGAAACATTAAGAAAGATCAAAACCTATTACTAACAAAAGGGATTTCCAAGTCAGATTCTTTTAACCATTCAACAATCAGATCATGATATATAAAATAAGACGGTGAAAAATCTTGAGATTGAAAGTGAGATATATTTTCAACATGTTCGGTCAATTCATGAATATTTTACCATGATGGGGTTTTGATTTGATCTTGCTTAGAAACCTTATCAAGATCTCGAGATTCTGACATAACCATCAACAAGGGCTGAAGTTCCTCGACCTCTTAATAAGTTTTCAAACTATTAAACGGTGAATCATCGAACACTAGTGGCTTGGAAAGATCAACAAATGAAGATGAAAATTCATCACTAGATGTATCAATGAACACATTCAAAATGTGACTAGATGGATCGGATTTCACATTCAAGTCTAAGGACTCTTCATGGCTGGATGAATCAAATGAAGGATTTTCTTGAGTGCAGGGAGCTACAAAATTTGTTTCTTTACAAATTAAAGATGAGGAATAAGACAAATTATGAACAATAAATTCCTCCCTTTCTTCATATTTCTCCTAATTATGATCAAAGCTAACAATATGAGGATCAAAATCATTTAGAGAAGTAATTGGTAGTTGTTTCAGTAAACATGCCAGGAGATGATGTAAAATTAGTTAATGGTGAAGAGGGGAAAGAAAGATCAAATGAAAAATAATATAAACTAACATACTCTTGTTCACAATCTGAGGCCCACACATAATCATCATAAAAGACACCACAAGTCTCTTTTTCTTCTACTCGGGCAACAACATCACCTTCTACTTTATCACCATATGATTCAAGTGAGACTAGTGAAGCATGTTGATTATGTGAATCAAGACAAAGAGGATGATACATGGTAGATGATAGAGGACAAGAGGTGAATCTTGAATAAGCAATGTCATTGATCAAATTAGATTGATCAAGATTTAAACAGCATTCAAATTTTAAATATAAGGGGAATATGGACATGTGACTGGATCAATTATCTAATCTTTGAGTTTTCTAATGTCAACATTGGTACATGGGATTGCTTCATTGATGAAGAAATGAAATAAGTAGAAGATGGACAAGAAAGATAAGATGTAACCTTAACTTCTCCATGACCAAGAAATGTTGGGAGACTTGTAGGGGATTCAAATCTAAGAGGTTCCAAAGAAATTCACACTAGATATTAAAACTTCTCATTCACAAAATCCCAATCCATGTCTTCCTCAAAAAAATCATAACAAAAATGAATAAAATTATAAAGAAAATATTCCAAAGATTCATCATATTTCATTCTAAGGCGAATAATCTTCTTATATGCACTTTGATAATTATACCCATCAAAATCTTGGTGAAGCTCCATGACAAGTTGTTCAAAAGAATGAATAGAAGCGATCGACAATGTATAACACCATTGCTTAACACAACCTTCAAGAGTGAGAATGAACAACCTACAAGAAACAACTTGGAATTAATTTCAAGAGAACCAGAAAATTCAAGAAAGCAAAGGGTGTGCTCAAGAATGGTTGTTTCACCCTCGCCATTAAACTTTAAATTTGACAAGTTATGAATTATCCACACCATACATTTTAGATTTACAATATTAGAAAAACTCCAAGGGTTATGATTTTGGAGGAAGTCATTCAAGATGAGATATTGAAACCATACTTCACGGGCTTAGCTTGTCATCTAGCCCTCCTTCTAGCGCCAAATCTTGTTGACCTTATCGGATGCTAACAATAGGGAAGGGGGTCTCCCCATTATGAATTCCTAATTAGACCACACACTATTTGGAGTAGGAGACCTAACTGGAAATAAGGTTGGTTGCCATAACGATGATCTTAAAGATGTTCCTTGGTTGAAACGAACACATAAGAAGGAAAACACATAACTTTGGTCACAACAAGTAAGTAAACTTGGTACAATATCAATTATAATGCATAAGAGGTTCTTTCACACAAAGGGAAAATCAGTGAATATTTAAAATATATAAATTACACCATTTTAACTTATAATTTTAAGAAACTTTTATTAAATTTGAAAATTGAATTTATTTAAAATTTTTATAATAATCAAAGCATAAAACATTTAAATTTTTTTTACTAATATATATATATTATATATATATATTATTATATATATATATATATATATAATTAATAAACAATAATAAATATTAAAATATATAAAATAAAGATAATTAAATATTTTTAATTTATAAATTCATTTTAATTAATACCATATTTAAAATGCCAAATCTTAGCTCAATCATTAAAATTAAAGAGGAGATCATCATGGGAAGTAAGAATTGTGTCAAAGATACTATTACTTCTAATTTTAAGGACAAGTTGTGGGATGATAAAGAGATGGAGGGTAAAAGGAAACTAAGATACTATAAGGAAGTGATCAACCCCACCGTCGATAACCATTATCTCTTTATGTTGACTAGCACTAAGAAAAAATTAACATCGCTAGGATAAGAACTAATTCTCATGAACTTCAAAGTAAAACTGGACATTGGTCTACTCCCAAGATTCCTTGGGACGATAGAATCGGTTAGATTTACGATACTAAGAAAGTGGAAGATGAAAAACACTTCCTTTAGAATGTCTAACTCTTACTCACATTCGCTCTCAATTCCCTAATATTTGTCACACTTGTAATCTTCTTGACTTATTAAGCCAACCCATCTATAACAATCTTGGAGCCCTTCTTTCCCTTTTTTTTTATCATAGAAACAAGATTTTAAAGAATCACAATTAAAATTTTTTTTTTCTTAAAGTCCCATAAATTGCATTGGTTTTAATGAATATTAATCATCATCATTATTTTATTTTGTTATTAATTATTATATTTGAAATATTTATTTAGTAAACTTGTATTATGTAAATTAATGTGAGTAGAAACTATATACTTGGAAAATATAGTGATAAGGGTTAAAACTAATCCTTATCATGTGAGTAAACACCTATCTATCTAATTAGATTTTTAAAATTTTATAAAAATATATTAAAAACTTCTTTAAATTTGAAGATTATTTTTATCCCCTTGTGATTTGCTGAGGATTGCCTAGTCAAAGACAAAAGAAGAGTTAGAAACGTTGGGAACAACTAAGAACACTATCACTGTGTTGGGAACAACTAAGAACACTATCACTGGGACTGATAGTTATGTTTGCTTTAATGGGTGACATCATGAAAGTAAAGGAAAGTTATATGATGCTTTAAAGATATTAATGCAAGCATGGAGTCCCCCGACTTCTTTATTATAAAAGAGATCGTAGTGTAAGCATAGAGTCCTCACTCTTCTTTATTAGGCAATGGGATACTAAATGCCAACACATAACTCTTAATGTCGACATTTCCTTATCTCATGGAAGTGGTTTTGATTACGATTCTAATTAGGTAAAGGTGTTTCAAGTAATAATGTGTAAGGATGTTATGTGATAGAGATGTTTAGCTTTTTAATATCATTCTAATTAATTATATATATTATATATATTTATAATTATATATATATATATATTATACTAACTAAGAAATTGTGTAAATTTAGGGTATATTATAAATTAAATAAAACCTAAAATAAGATAGATATTGTTAATTAAAATGATTAAATTTATATTAAAAGATTTATATATTTAGAGAAATATTTTTTGCTAATTTAAATTTAAAATATTTATTTTTATTAGTTATTATTTGATATTATTAATGTTTGTGAATTTAGATTTATAAAAATTATATGTGTAAAATTATTATCAATAATTTTAGATTATTTTTAATTAAGTGTAGAAGATGAAGGATGTAATTTTTTTTTAAGTATTTCAAAACTTTATTTATATAATTGGGGATTTGATCCCTCTCAATGATTGCTAAACTTGAGGATAAGTATTTTAATAATTTGAGATATTTGATTCCTCTTAATACTTGATAAATTTGAAGATAAGATAAGCCTAATTTGTTTTGATTATATTATTATTGTTATCATCCTTACTCATTCCAAGTCCCATTAGTAACATGTTGAATTAATAATAATGATTATCTATAATAATAGTTTTGAGGCTTGTTGTTTGAGAAGTCCTCGAGAACTAAAATAGTTTGAAGTATAATAGTTTCGAGGCTTGTTGTTTGAGAAGTCCTTGAGAACTAAAATAGTTTGAAGTATATTGATTTCAATGATACACTTAGTCATTATTCATGAGCTACAAAATGTGCATCTCAAATCAATAATAAGATGTTGGAATATTACAAAGTTTTTTGAATCTTATTTTGGTTCACTAAAAATATTTTCCATAAAGAGATTTAGGCTTTTTTTAGAAAATAAGGAAAACTAGAGTATTTTCGTGAGAATCCAATAAATCTATTTTATTTTGATGGAGTTACAAATCCAAACTTTGAGCTTGCCTAGTTTAAGTGTTGTATCCATTTTGAAGGCTCTTAAATCAATTTGTGAAAGAAAAATAGGTAATGTCAACTATTTTGAGGGTAATTAAAGTTTTGAGTTACTAGGTTTTACTAAGGTTAAATTAGAAAAGAGTTTTGACATATTGCCAAGTTCTAAAGATTTTCTTTTTCAACATTGTGAGTTCAAAGAAAAAAACAAATATTGCTAAAACCATGATCAATGCTTTTGACCTCTATGGTGAAAATGATAACCATAAGAATCCAAGAATACCTTAAGGTAAAGGAATTTATAAAATTTGTGAAAGGAAATTGAGGATGACTATCATTTCCTTTTAATATACCCTATAGTTAATGACATAAGACAATAAATTTACCCAATTTCTTAACTTAATTACTCTTTATCCTTTATTAGAAATTACTATTTAAAATGACACTTTGAAGAATATTTAGTCTCATCAATAATAACTTTGGCATTTTAATTTCTACTATGTTTAAATACAGAATTGACATTATTAAGAATATCTAGATGATGTCCTTTATTTCTTTGATAAATTATTGGACTTAGGAAATGGTGATCATTATCGTGGTCGTCCTCCTCATCTATATATATATATAATATTGATGATGATGAATCTCCATTAGATTTATGAGTCCTATAAAAATAAATAAATAAATTTGATTTATCACATTGCTAAAAAGATATAAAGTTCATTTTTACTCCAAATGTTTTGATATCTAACATTTTTGTGGGAAGAAGTTATTTTCCTCTATTTTATTTATCTCATATACTTTACAAATTCTTTAATGTTCCAGAGGGTTTTGTGTATTGTCCAATGCACTGTTTCATTATGAAGCTCATGAGAATTGTCCTTTAACTTTCCAATATCTATTTTCTTTTTTGAGATAGAAAAAAAGAAGAAGATAGTTTTGATCTTCTAGCTTGGTGCTAGTGTTTTCCTTGAATTAAATCAAATTTATCTTAGTCTCAGTGTATTTATCACTCTACATTGTATCTTTCATATTAGTTATTATAGTTCTTTTTAACAAATTGATATTTTGAAGTGCATCCTCCTTCACTGTCCCTAAATTATTTAACCAAGAAATTGCATCTCCACTCCAATCTCTTTTGAGCTTTGAGTGACTTTTATTGATGTTAAAAGGAATATGATAAGCAACCTCTCATTCTTCATGTTAATTATCTTGTTATTTTATATTAAATACTTAATTATATCCTTACTCTACATGAGTGGAAACCTAACTTCTTAAAAAAAGATTAAATAAAGTTTTTTTCCATTAATTCTTAGGTTATTTATTATGAAATACTTTTGAATCGGCTCAAATTTCATCCAAGTTTCCTTGAAAATACTAAAACCTAATATAGAATCACTTGGTAACAGTTGTGTTCAAATACAATTTATTTTTTTCCAAAAACCAAAATATAATGTGTTTAAATAATATCTCTATTTTATTGTATTATAATTTTGTTCAATTATATTAATATAAATATCAAAAAACAGAGATTCCAATAAAGAACAAATATCCTTTGTGTATAAAGATGAATATGAATAATACTAAGCTTTCTAACTTTCATTAAAAAATTAACATTCCATTTTAAATTCCTTTAAAAATCAATTGAAACATACTTATATAAATAGATTTCTTTCAAAACAAACAAATTATTACTATAAACAAAATTGAATAATGCTAAGCTTTCTAACTTTCATTAAAAAATTAACATTCCATTTTAAATTTCTTTAAAAATCAATTGAAACATACTTATATAAATAGATTTTTTTCCAAACAAACAAATTATTACAATAAACAAAATTAAAATGAGTTAGTATAAAAATCATTAAAAATCAAATTCTTAATAAAAACAATTCACAACAAAAGATAAGTATGAATAATATATGTGTAGGATGAGTATAATGATTAATACTTATAAGATCATGTTTACATAATCTTCTTAATCTATGTAATACTCTAAATTGTAAATATTAATATTAAAAAATGACCATAATAATGAAATGACCATTTCATACAACTTATTACCATAGCCCTCAATGTAAAAGGGGCACAAATATCTTCTAAATAGCATTTCAATAGCTTAACAAAAATACAACTAATGAAATTAACTTTTTTTTTTGTTTTAACGATCTTTTTTGTTTTATCTAAAATTTAATGATAAAATAGATAAGTGGTTTAAAATCTAATGATAAGATTAAAATATATCTGTCATGTCAGGTTGAGAGCTTACTCTCTTTTCCAATGTACTTAGGGGACGGGAGGATTTATCATAATAATTTTATATTTTGAAGGTGATATATATATAAAAGGAGATATCGTAAATATGAATAAAGTTTTAAATTTTCAGTTTCAAAATTTAACAAAAATTTCAATATGTTTATGTTTTTTAATTTAATTTTAAATCGAGAGTTATCTATAATAAAATTGTTTGTATTTAGAAGAATTAGTTGTGAGTTAAATAAGTATTAGCATAAAGTTATTTTATTTTTTATATAAACTAAAGTGATTTATTATGATTATTCTCATTTTAACACTTCTATTATTAATTCATGTAAGAATTTATATTTATAGAAAAATAAAAATATTTTAACTATAATTTTATTTATTTTTATTATAATTACTTATATATATTATAGTTGACATAGAATTATTTTATTAATGAGTATTGAAAATATTTTATTTTTTCTTACTTTTTCTTTCTCTATATAAATTCATATGATTTTGATACTGAAATATGTTACTCTTTTTTTTCATGGTGAATCTATAAATAGTTGGATTAACATCGATATTCAATTTTCATAGGTACAATACTGTATATTTTATATGAGGAATATACATATACTATAAATACTATATTGTCATGTAACTTGCGAAAATTGAATGTGGGTGGGTTTGATTCCATTCCTTCCTCCTAACCACTAGGGATAACCCCAATTGACATAAAATTATTTTACTTAATATGAACATTGAAAGTTTTTATTTATGATTTAAAAAATGTCACATTATATATATTATATATACTTACTTTATGTTATTATGGACCACATCTCCTGATATTCGGATAGTAAGTTCAATAATGTTTTTTATTTAAAAAGTAACAAATATGTATATTTTATTTGTCTATTATTATTAATTGATATTATTTTTATGTTAGTGATTATTTTTATTTTTATTTTAAAGAATACCTTACTAACTTTAGATGTTTCTACAAAAATTTTGAAAATACAAAATCTTTTTATCAATAAAATTTCACTATTTTCTTTAAATTGTGTCAATTAAATATAACTTAGATAATTGAAAGAAATGATGTTATCTTCTTTTCCTAAATTTAATTCCAACATATGACATATTGTATTCCTAACAAATATATTTCAAACCTTTTTATCTAAAAATTATT
>APFE031211368.1:7495-17852 GCA_000404065.3 Pinus taeda | reverse complement strand
TATATTTCTTTGTACTATGGAGGCTGAATCATGCAAAGGAAGGGAGTTTCCTCAGAGGTATACTGATCATAGACATCAAAACTCCTGAATAAAGATGAAGAGAGTGAACAAAAAACCAAAATACGGAAGCAGAAGAGGTCTTATCTAATCATCACACCTATAACATAGGGAAAGAGTGATGGATCTCACCTACTACACAGGGGAGGTGCGATGCATCCAGATTCCTAAGAGGAGAAGGTGCGATGGTCCAGGGATGAGACTTCAACTTGGTTTTGGGTCACAGTTTACAGCTTAGTTCAGGGATTTAGGCCGAGCTAATGATAGTCAGTAAATGTAAATCACAGGGCCTGATCTAATAATGCTACTTGAGCCACCACTAGGGAAATTAGGATGTTTGAAAATCAATTGTTCAGTTTATAAACAAAACCCGGAGATAGACTAAAGCAACATTGATCTACTTCGCACTTGCATAGCAAATTCAGTTCCAAGGCTAGCTGGCTTTACTTCAGGCTCCATCTGTACGTTTATAAAGCAAACAAATATAAACAAGAAAATAAGCTATTCGCTCCCCAGCGGAGTCACCATTTTGTTATCAGGAAATCTAGTGTCTATGCAGAGCTGCTAGTCCCACTAAGATGGGTAGCTATCTTAGAAACAAACAGATTATAGTTACTTTCATTTTCCTTTACGAGAAGTAGATAGGAGAGGAGCAAAGAATACCAACCTCAATCTTTCGCTCGGTTCCTTGCTTGTTCCTCCTCCTCTCTAACAGGTCTTTGCCGCTCCTTCCTTGACCACTCCGCCTCAAAGGGTACCCGTAAAGTTAAAGCAGAATAATACCTTCAAAGTGCAGAGATCTACAATCATAAACAATATAGGACCAGATATATATTGCCCACACAAATGCATATATCATCAAACATACAAGAATGTGGAAGAAAACTTGAATAGCTTTATTGATATAAAGATTAGAACAGAGGATTACAACCCATTGATCTAACCCAGCGTCATCCTCCCAGCATGAAAGCCCTTCTTCACCTCATGAAAATCTTAGATCGCCCAACACTATGATCTTCCACAATGAAACTAACAACACTTCCTTACAAGATACAAGATTCCAGCCTTTGGATCTTTGGGATGAGGGATCCATATATAGATGATTGCAGGGGGGTGAGTCAGCTTTTGGGATTTTGATTATTGTCTTCTCTCTGATAGTTATTGATTCCACTTGGATATTGATGATCTCTTACTCATCCCTGGGCGAATTCAAAGAGGCAAGTGTCACACGAGAAGTTTCTGGAAGATCCCATGATCATCCACCTTGCACACTGTCTCTGTCATTTGTCTACTCTCACCCATCACACCCTACAGAAGGGGTTTCCAGTATGCATCACACTTTTGCACTGAGCAGGTGAGATGCATCGCACCCTTAGCACTTGGCAATCTGTATGGTCCAGTTTTGACCAGTTCTGAGCAATTTTCTATGGAGAACTTCTGGGAGATGATTTAATCAGCTGACCTTGTTCCTTTAGGGTATGAAACAACACTTTTAGGGACTTAGAAGCCCTTGGTTTATGGACATATGTGATTGGGGTTGCAGTGCCCAAATATGTCTATAACAATGGTGATCTCAAAGTTATACTTGAGAAGATCAATAATATGGATGGTAATAATAGTAATTGAGAATAAATTGACAATGTGATTAATATTGAGCGAAAGATAAGCCTCAATATTTCCATAAAGTATCACGAATATGAAATTTCTTTAGTGGCACAAATAGATAATAAAATCAAGTCTACCAATGGAAAGACTACTACGAAACAGATGTCTCCAAATAAGCAAGGTGAATTAACTGCGTACTAGAATTTTGAAACATGAAATTGTGGAATATTCAAATATATTAAGTGTGAAATAAATAAATTGTTTATAATATTTGTATTAATTTCAAGAATATACCTAGATGCACCTAACTTCATATCTACAATGCACGAAGAGGGATCCTATCCCAAGAGGTACGAACATTTTGTCAAATCCAAATAGAAGGTTTACATCTTGCATGGTATATCCAAAGCTATATGGATCTAGGATCTTAATAATAAAAGGGATATAAAATATATCATCCTGTTTAGTTCATATGACTGACATATATCTTCGAAGTAATGGTAACTTATGTTAATTTATTCAAGTTTTGATGCAAGAGCAAGAAATTCAATATCCACTTTGAAATTTAATTTATTATTTCCTACCAAATCAAGCCTATAGGATTCCATTTTCATCTTAACCACTAGTAATTTAGCACTCACAAATTTAGGTTATAATTTTTTATGCAATTTTTCCAAGAGCATAATTTCAAACTTGAGCCACAAGGACTCTATTGTTGTACAACACTTATTTAATTTAAGTGGTTGCACTAATTATATATTGTCGATGATGAATGATGAAGCGATGAATTAAAATGTGAATCTCTCCTTCTAACTTGTGAGGTATGGATAAAACAATTTTTTTGTCCTATTGGGCATGTTGTATAGATAAGCCATGGTATGGTAAGAAATATGATTTGCAAGTTAAAAATTTGTTCAGTAAAGTAGGGTTAAATCTTCATGGTTAAGGATATTATCGAATGCTTTGGAAAATTTGTATATATGTTTAACTCATTTATAAGAATAAGAATAATAAGAATAAGAAGAAGAAGTTAAAATTTATTTAATTTGCATGTTCTTTTAATCTTGAGAACATGAAATGTATTATGGGGAACATTTCTTTTGTTGTGGATTAAGTCCATTCATTCTATTATTATTATTATTATTATTATGTGAGGTCCTTCATCTCACCAAAATGGTTTCTCAATCAAAGTGAAACACATCCAATTCATAATACTAAAACACAATCCAGTTAAGGGGAGGATGATTGCACTTCTACAACCCAATATGAGGAGGTGTGTGATTATTTTTGTTCTCAACCTAGTTGTACATGTTTTGATACTTC
Organism: Pinus taeda; assembly: GCA_000404065.3. NCBI lineage: Eukaryota > Viridiplantae > Streptophyta > Pinopsida > Pinales > Pinaceae > Pinus > Pinus taeda. Next base: position 14,867 of record APFE031211368.1, on the reverse strand, counting down.
TAATTATTAAATGTATTATAACCTTATACATGTTTAGATATTTTTAACTATTAAAAGTGTTATAACACAATATAGACTACATGTGATAAAAATATTTCACTTTCCATTCATTTTTATTGATATTACAACCACATTAAAAATAAAATATTTTGTATATCCATGTGAAATGACATAATTTAATAAGTATGATATTTCATAATTATAATAGAAAAATGATTTTTGGAGATCTTAGTTGTGCCTAAACTTTAGACAAACATAAAATAATTAAAGAAAAAACAATATATTCCCCTTCTAGTGTGAAGAAGATGCTTAATCCTTATAATTTCTAAAAAAAAATTCAATATAAATGTATATGAATTACTTGAATATTAGTTAGGTAATTTATTTTGAATTTCAGCTTAATACGTATTGGAATATATAGAAACAAAATTTTAATTGAAAATAAAACAAAATCAATTATTTGTAATAAGAGTAAGAAAATGGGATATATGTTTCATTCAACACCTAATATAAAATAATATGTCTCATTTAAAAATATTAATAAAATTAATAATAACAAAATTTGATATAGGTTATAAATAAATAAATAAATAATATGCCAGTAAAATTAAGATGTATTTAGAATATGTTAATAACAAAAAAACATAAAAATTGACAATATCCATAAATAAATATTTCAATTGCTATATTAAGTAAACTATTTTAATTTCATATATGTATATATTTATATGGTTAAAAAAAATATGGAGGTTAAAATGTTTAAATTTTTTTTTATATTTTTCATTTAGATCTTTTTACATGTATAGTGTTTTGACCAATTTTTTCTAAAATACACAAATAGTTTGCGTCTTGTCAGAATAAAAGTTGACGTGTGAAGGGATTATTAAGAATGGCAATAACATCTGACATCTGACATGTTAGGCCTTGAGCAACGCATCAACTATTCCCCTACGAAACAAACATTGTGATTCGATTGGATTCGGGGACGAGATGAATATTAGAATATTGAACTGGCACTACCAGACGCCAAGCGATCCAGTAGTCGAAGGTTGATGCAAGATGGTGATCTCATAGCCTTAATTGAGAAGATCAATAATATGGATTATAATAACCACAATTGAGTGGAAACTAGCACTGTGATTCAGCTTGGGGAAAGATAAGGATCATTTGTGCCATGAAGTCTTTAGAAGAAAAAATCCGTTTTGAGGAACAAATAGATAATCAAATTTAGTCTATTGGATGAAAATCTAGATATGTTCAAATAGGCAAGGCAAATTAACTGCATATTTGCATTTTGAAGCACAACATGGTGGCATATTTAAATATATCTAATGTTGTAAAAGATATTTAATTAAGCCAAAAGGCTTATTCTACAACACAATTTGAACTCTACGTATAAATATGTCTATGTCCAACTTGGAGTTGACATGTGTGCTTCTTAAAAGAAAAAATAAAATATTTTCTAAGTAGAAAAGCAATGCTAGCTATAATAAAAAATAAAAGAAAATTGTCCAAGTAGTTAGTAGTAAACAAACATATGAGTAAAATGATTAAATCTTATACTTTTCAAAAACATTTTAATGAAATCCCTTATTGGCATGTGTACAAGACCCTCGATGCATCCCTGGACGCAATGAATGTGTTTAATGAGAGGTGTCATAAAAGAGTAACCCACCATCTCCACATGGCTGTCGTTGCTTCCGGCAAATGGGAGATTAATAAGAATGCAGTGGGGGCAGTAGGTGAGATCTATCATGGTGTGAGGCATTGGGAGAGTGTATGAAATGGTTATTAACTTTGATTTTGGACAGAGATTGCAACTGTGGAGAAATGAAGGACCAGGTTTGAGCTTGACGTGCCATAGCATTGGTGAATTGATATTTTGTTTACTCCCTTTCCCTTTTCCCCATGCTGAAAGTCTACTCGAATTATGATTTGGGTTGGCTTGGTGTGATTTTGTGCTTGCATCACGTCGGGGGTATATATTTGGAATTAGCCTTGAGGCTTCACTATTTCCATGCAGTTCGACTTAGGGCTAATCTAATAGGGGATTTTCTTAGTGTGGTATACGAAAGGTAGTGGGTTGCATGGAGAGGGCATGGTGGGTTTGCAAGGTTGGGGAACATAATGCATGTGATCCACCTGGAGTTTGTTCTAATGGCCTTGGGGAACTACTTATTCTAAGTGGTATGGGCAAATTCATGTGACCATAAAGCTTGGCATGCTCGCAAAAACTGTGACCCAGCTCCGCGTGTGAAAGGGGCTAACTTGGCAGGGAAATGGGAAAATGTAGAAAATCCTATGAACGTTTCGTGTCGGAAGCGTAAGGGGAATTGGTACAAGGGGCAGCAAGGTAGTTAGGTGCGTGGGGATTTTCTTCTGGTTGTAACTTCCTCACAACATGGGGAGGAAAATAATTTTATTTACACACACGAGAGGTGGACTATTTGGATCCAGGTTTCTGGAAATCATAATTCTAATTACAATTTAGAACACATGTTTACTTTAGGAAAACACGCTAAACTTTGTTCTAAACCTCGAAAGGCCTGCAAGAAACTTTTTCTGGATTTACGGGTGCTTGCTAGTCTTTGTACAGGTCAATAGGTTGGTAGTAGTTTTGGTTACTCGGAAGGCTGGGGCCTCATATCACCAACATGGATGGTTGCCACAGAACATCTCGAAGGAAGTTGAACAAAATGGTCTGTGCGGCAACCTGAACCTGCCCCTGACCCTGCATGGCCGCAGCCGAAAATATAAGGGCACACAACAGGAAGGGCAATCTAACAATGCAGGGGGAAAGACGAGAATCCGTAAATCATTTATCAGAATCAACAATGAATCAACGGATGCCTATCATGAGGCCATAAATGAAAAAATGAAGAAATTTGAAAGTTGATAGAGGAGTGGGAGGTAGACCTAAACTGTGAGGCAAAAGCCATGGAGATTGAAGTAGACGACTAGAGGGTGTTAGTGCTTGACCCAGGGCATACTCGAGGCCGAGTGACCCAATTCAAACACGTGTTGTTCCTCTATTGGTCAATGAAAGCAATTTGGGATGGGTTGTGGGACAAATTTCCTTAAATATGGTCATCACAGTGCAGACATTCTCGGATTACAAGTATTGAGAGCACAATTCGAAACCCTAAAGATGATTGACACAGAGAATGTGGATAAGTTCATGACTAGAGTAATGGGATCAATCAATCACATCAAACTCACTAGTGAAACCATTACAAATCATAAAAATGTTGAAAAATACCTTTGAAGTCTCACCAAGAAATATGACATGATTGTAACAACCATTCTAGAATCAAAATATTTTACAACTTTCCAAGTAGAATAGTTGAATCGGTCACTTTCGGCACACGAAACAAGACTCAACTTAGCAGAAGATTCCATGGAAGAACATTTCAAAGTACAACTCTCTTTTGGTAGAGGAAGACCTAGAGGAAGAGGATATAGAGGCAGTAGAAAGCGAGTCATATGTCGAAATAGAGGCAGATTAGAACCTCATCATGCAATAGAGCAGTGGATGCATCCATGAAACAAAACTCAGAGAAGCAGACCATGGAGAAAATATAATGTCCAATGCTATTACTGCATGAAATTTTATCATTATGAACATGAATGCAGAAATAAATAGTCAAATGAGCAAAGGCACAGTGTCCATGTCCCCAACAATGAAGGAGAATCCTCTAAAACGATGCTTCTTTTGTGCAATTTTTCTGAAGACACTCACAACAAGGATATTTGGTTGTTGGACAATGGTTGCAACAATCATATGAGAGGTAACAAAAGAATTCTTTCTTATCTTGATGCTTCCATAACATCTTAAATTACTCTTGGAGACCATTCTTGGCTATATAACTCTCATTCATAATTGTTATCATTTATAAGTCATATTCTAGGTTGTATGATTTTTCAATTCCTATATGGAATATGGATCATTATCCTCTAAATTATTGTAGCTATTTTCTATGGATTTTTGTGCACTTTTAATAAAATAATATTATTATTTTACTTTTTGTTATGCCTTAAGTTATTTATACTACTTCTTTGTAGTAATAAAATATCACTTTTGTTGTTATGCTATGGACTTATTCTTCATCAATCAAAAGACTATTGCATTTTCATCTATTTCATTTGAATTAAGTGATTGCTTTTGTTTTTATCCTATAGAACAGCTTAGCCAAAGCTGCAATGACTTTGAATTGTAAACAAGTGGATTTTCTAGACTTTAATCAATGTCTAATTCAAATCTCATAAAGAAGAGAATAACTTAATTTTAAATATGGTTATGTTTAATTTTAACTTTTTTGTTCTTCCATATATTGGTGTTAATAGTTCTATGTCCATGGAGCCTTCACACCATCATAAAATCTCCTCAAAGTATAACCTTGTGATTTGTTGAGATATTAATCTCACTATCTATTAGGTGTCATAAACTTTTATTCTCATTTTTGGTAGGTGTTGTAGACAGTTCAATTTTACTTCAGTTCTACTCCATAGGTGTCAAGCTCTACTTCAATAATTTATTATTGATTTTACAATTTAATCTATTTACCTATTTTGAATATTGAGAAGATAAATCTACACTCCACATTTTTGGATTTCATTCCTTGTCATGGTATAAAAGCACGAGGTCGCATAACACTCTAAAGAGACCAACTCTTCAATTTTTTTTTGGCCTTGCAAACAGGAAGCAAGGTTCTTGAGAGGCCGAGGAGAAAAGTGCAATTGCACAGCTGTAAAAAATGCTCAGTGTCAATTTCATAGCTCAGCCAAGATGAAATTGCGCAAGAAATAACAAACTTATGAAATCATATTTTCTTTAGAATTGACACACTTTATCAAAAATAAAGGCTCACGTATGCACATGAAATCCCTTCATAACTGCACAAAAGACTGAGGGAAAAAAATAGCAATGTCGTCAAAGCATTTTTCAAAGGATTGAAGGACAAAGAACGTTAGCGATCAAAAGAAGAGACTTTTTTTAAAAGTTGAAGTTCATATTTATATTTGAAAGACCATGAAAAAGCGCGCACATATAAATTAAAAAAAATGACTTCTTCCAGTGCCTTGCCACACACCTTTCTTGGAAAAAATTACAAAATTTTCACTTTAAGAATGAAGACATTTCTGCAAGCCCAAGAATGTTGGGATACCCTATCGAACGGTTATGTAGAATTGACCCAAGAACAATTAGAACCCATGAAAAATAATTAGAGGAATGATGCTGGAGAACTCATAAAGAAAGAGAGCAGAGCCAAATGTTCGATACAAAACTCATTCGATGACTCTATTGTTGAAAATATAACTGGTGCATCAAGAACAAAAGAAGCTTGGGATATTTTGAAAGTTGCATATCAAGGTAATTATGCAGTGAAGACAATTAAATCGCAGATATTGAGAGCACAGTTCAAGACCCTAAAGATGAACGACATAGAGAATGTGGATCAATTCATGACGACATAAAACTGATAGGTGAAACAATTACAGATCAGAAAATTGTTGAAAAATACCTTTGAAGCCTACCCAACAAATATGACATGATTGTAACGAATATTCTGGAATCCAAATATTTTACAACTTTCTCAGTAGAACAATTGACTAGGTTAGTTTTGGCACATGAAACAAGACTTAACTTAGCAGAAGATTCCATGTGAAAAGATGTTAGCATTATGGTACCTGTGTTGTCCTTGATGGAAACCTAGTCACAGGTTAGTTAAGAATTGATAAAGGGCAACTCTCATTGTAACAGGTGTAAAAATTTCTGTTTTCCCACCCCGATTTTCAGTTTCTCCTTATTTCTCACATGTAGTTAAATGCCCTTTCCCATAACCATACATTCAACAAGCTGAAAAAATAAATTTGTTGAAAACACAAATTCTGGAAAATTTACAAAATGCTGGAAATTGCAGAAATAAAAATCAGCAGTAATAAAAAGCCATTAAAACACATTAAAACACTGATATTTTTGGTCAACGTGACCCTGGAAAAACCCCCTACAACTCTTGGGGAAAACCAGTTTGAGAGCTCTTCTTTATTTCTGAAAAATGTCTTTTTACAGCAAGAAAATTTCAGCAAAAAAATTACAACAAAATATTTTTTTTTCAACAAGCAAACTTATCCGTTTTCAGCCCAACGGACCACCTGGAAACTTTTCAGTTTTCAGCAAAAAAATCAGCTTTTTCTGCTTGTTCTTGCCGCTGTTCTGCTTGTCTTTCTGCTGTTCTGATTTTGCTGAAGAGCTGCCTGGTATGTGTGCCAAACTGCTGCCTCTTTCTCCTTCTTGTCCAGAAATCTCCCTTGCTCTCTTGCTCTCCTCCCAATCTGCTCATGAAAGAATGAATGATCTTTTCCTCCTTTTCCTCCTTTAATATAACTCCAAGTGACTTTTGGGTGATCCAAGTGACTTTTGGGTGATCTCTAAATCCAATGGCTGAAATAGATTTTAGATCAATGGCTGAGATTAAATGCACATTTAAATCTCACTTTCTATTTTTTAATTCACCCCACTTTAATAAAGACCCACTTTGTCATTTATTTCCAAAGTCACTTTTCCTTTCTAATTTTACATTAACTTTATTAAAGTCACTTTAAAATTAAACTTTAGTAACTTTATCACTTAAAGTCACTTTTAAATTAGATTTTAACTTTATAAAAAATTATAAAGTCACTTTAGGAGAAAAATTAAAATCTTTTGGACAGTTTTCCCTAGGCCAAAGATCAAAGCCTAAGGGAACCACCTGTCCTCCGGTACCAAATTTCAACACTCCCTGTTACCAAGGAAGGTGTTCCTCACCACACCCATCTTGTCTCTGAAGTAAACATGCTTGCCCCGTGGTAAGGCTTTGGTAAGAATGTCTGCTACCTGCTCATCAGTGGAAATATATTCAAGCTTCACAGCTCCCTTCTGAACATAGTCTCTGATGAAATGATATCTGATCCCGATATGCTTTGACCTGTCATGAAATACTGGATTCTCCGTGAGTTTAATGCAACTCTGATTATCACAGTAAATCACTGAGGGTCTCAACGGCTGACCAAATAAGCCAAACAACATCTTGCGAAGCCAGATGGCCTCACAACTAGCTAGACTGGCTGCCATATACTCTGCTTCTGCTGAACTCAGTGCTACTGACTGCTGCTTCCGGCTGAACCATGACACTATTGCTGAACCCAAACCAAAACAGCACCCTGAAGTGCTCTTCCTATCAGAAACACAACCTGCCCAATCAGAATCAGTGTATCCTACCAATCTCACTCCATCTCCCTGCCTGTAGTCCAGACCATAATCCACTGTCCCTTGCAAGTACCGCATAATGTGTTTTGCAGCCACCCACTGAACCTTCCTAGGCTCACACATAAA
>APFE031211364.1:0-25576 GCA_000404065.3 Pinus taeda | reverse complement strand
TTTTAGTGTGATTTTTTGGAGTTTTTCATGGAAAAATTTGTGCTGAAATCTTGATTTGTGTTATTTAAATTAGTTTTCTTTTTACGGTATATATGGATTCAACACTCTGAAAAAACCTTATGGGTATTTCTATTGTGCATGAGTTACCCATCAAACTTGTGATTTCAATAAATTTGATTTTAAAGAAATTAAACCGGAAAAACCACAAAAATTTCCAAAAAATTACACTAAAAACAAATCATAAAAAAAAAACAAAAAAAATTAACATTACCACAACTTATATAAAAATAAAATTCCACCAATTAATTTATACCCAGTTATTAAATCTCTTTTAAAAAAAATAAAAGAAGATATAAAACTTTGATTTGGTGGAATAATGAACGCCACAAAAAAACATGGGAACTTGACTCTGATACAACAAACATGACCTCATTAAACGGTTGTGAATGTAGAGAATTTGAAACTCTATGAGCCTTTCGTGCTAGATCAAGAAGAAGAACATGTCCTAACTTTTGTGGATGATTTGGCAACAGATGCTTAGGCAGAGTTGATGAAAAATATAGCTTTGCAAAAGAGGTCCAGAACTACAAGACAGGGCCAACATGACTTTTGGCAGATCGGATTGAAGGGACAACTTATATACAAAGCTAAATGGAACATCAGAGAGAAGGTGGAGGAAACATTTCCTCACCCCATTCAGTAGAAGCTTTGGGGACCAAAATCCTTCCAAAATTAGGAGGTGTGATCCCTATTGGATCATTATATTGTTTGGGATCCATCTCGATGCATTCATAGTGGAAAAAGTGGAGGAATCAGCTCACAGGACCGTTTTTACCAACAAGACCTAGTTTAGCAAAATGGGGTTTGAAACCTTCCAGGAGCATTTTGAGGCATCAAATGACATTTTTTGGGCTAAAGCTTTGTGTGTTTTGCTCTACACCATTTAATGCTATTATTCACACATACATCTTTCCAATGGCAGAAGAAGCATGTTAATCGGAATCCATATGCAAAAGTTATGTCACTCAAAAGTTGACCTTCTTGGTTTCACCACCATGATTTGAGAGGATGTCGCAGCAATCCCCATTATTCATGGAAAAAGGAGCTAGCCTCGTGATTGTGATGTAAAATACTCTAGAAGAGTCTATATTGTAACTTTAGTTAAGAGTTGATGTAGTCAAACTTAGTCACTAGTAGACTATCAGGCCGTGTTATAACCGAGTCACTTGGAAGAAGAAACATTTCATTCTTTTGAATGCATTTGTTCTATCACTGAACAAAAATAACCAAGAGGTATATGAGGCAGAGAACATGGAGAGGATTTTTGCACTATATTAGCCCACGAGCCACAAGCCATCCTTCTTTGTACCTATAGCCATATCTAGACAGAGAAAGAGAGCATAGTGACCTCACCTTTACGTTGGGTTTTCTCCCGAAAGGGTTTCCTAGAGAATATCTTATGTCTTATGTGTGTGAGAGATTTTATTTTGTCATTCTGTGTTTTTTGCATCATTTTCATTCACGTGCATGCACTAATTACAGTTAGATCTACAAATCTAGAAATTTAATGAAACTATAATACTGTAGAATTTCTGACTTATAATATAATATTATCAGAGTTGTTGATATTATCAGAGTTGTTGTGACAAACTATCCTTTGGAATACCCATGACAATTTACAGATCAATAACATCTTCAAACACTCATAACAAGTTCCTCCCTCTTGTCTTGATAACATTTAAATACTGTGAAAAGTGACCTTACCTCTCAAAGTTCTCAAATAGTGAAGTTCTTTGATCTACATAATGTGACATTATCACCAACATTAAAAAATCCATCCACACAAGAAAGTGAGTTCCATCATACACAGTGGGAGTTCCATTTAAATACTATGCAAAGTGACATTACCTCTCAAAGTTCTCAAATAGTCATGAAACAAAGTGAAAGTTCCTAAATAGTTGTGAAGTTCTTTGATGTACAGAAGACGAAATTATCACCAAGATTAAAAAGCCCATTTACACATGTGAGAAATGTTTAGCGAAAGAGAGTGAGTTCCACCATACACAGTAAGAGTTCATATTTAATACCACTAGGAAGAATACTACCCACTTGGCTATGTAGCATTGAATGCAGTGATGGGTGGTGTATAGAACATCAAATATGTTCTCTATTCAAATTTGATGGCCTACAAACCACTTATCTCAACATTCAATGATGTGTAGTTGAGTGAATAGTGTTTACCCACCACTAGGCATAATGCTTAAATGTCCACCCACAACTTAAACGTTTCACCAAAAGATGTGAAATCCATTCTCCATTCTCGTCTTTACAATTACTTTTGCTAATAACTTCACTTATTGATAAACAAATAAATCTAAAATTAAGTACTATCAAATTTCCACCTATTCAACCAAGCCACCTATAATTATCACTTGGTGGTCCTTAAGGGGCTAGGTTTTCACTCCTACCGGGTCGTTTTCTTGTTTCCTTATGCACAAAAAAGATAAGCTCTTAGCGAAACAAAAACAATTTTAGAACATACTCCTAACCCAAACACTCATATTATATTACTTATTTACTTAAAATTTATTTTAAATACAACTAGAATTACATAAAAATAATATTTTTTTATTTATACCTAAATTATTAACGGAGTCGTCATTAGTGCGATTTTTTGGAAATTTTCTATTGGGATTTTCTAGTTTAATTTCTATAAAATCCAGCAGGAATTTATTGAAATCACAAGCTTGATGAGTAACCCTTGCACAATCAAAGTGCCCTAGGGGTTTTTCAACGTGCCAAATTCATATATACAATAAAAAACCAATTTAAATAACACAAATTACAATTTCACCTCAAATTTCTCTACCTTCAAATACACGAAAATCCAAAAAAACCCTACAAACAACTTCCTAATTAACTAAAAAAACTAACTCTATGGGAAAAATAAAAAACAATCAACTTTGATTAAGTGGAATAATGGCCGCCACAAATACATGGAGATACAACATTTACATCATAACAGCTACCTCATTAAATACACGGTCGCAAAGGCTTACCGGAGACATCCACCAATATTTCACATTAAGCCGAAGGTTCACGTGTCGTATGCCATTGTCGGATTTAATATTTCGTCATGAGTGAGGTCAAGGATATCAATAAGGAAATGTCAGAATGTCAACCTCATGAAAACGTATCCCGGGAGTTCCGTTTAGTCGACCAATATAATCATGATGTTTTAAATTTTTGTGTAATATTTTTTAATTAGTTTGGTTTAAAATTTAATAAACATTTTTTTTAATGATAAGTTTAAAATTGGTTATTTCAACATTTTAAGTGTTTTCCTTTTTTTATAGTAATAAAGTCATTGTCGTTAGTTTAATAATATTAATTGGTTAATAAAAATAAATAAAAATAAAAATAAATATATAAAAGTGTTTCATAATGTAATTTTTGAAAGTTTTTTTGGTGGGTTTTTCAGGTCAAATCCGCAGGCATTATGAATTCAAGTTTGATAACCTTGTTTCCTGCCAATCAAGCGTCTTCAGGTGTTTCAGGGTGCTGAATCAATATGGAGTTAAAAACCATTCTTAACTGCAAAAACAGATTTAACTCCAATTTCTTTCCCACCGATTCCATCACCGAAATCTCCAAAAATCGGCATTATAGCAACTCCAATAAAATAGTAATATTTTAATTCCAGTTAATGAAGTTTAAATTTATATTTAAAAACAAATTACATATGAATTTTAACTGATTAATCTGAAATTAAAATAATTTTAATTTCAAATACAAAAAATTATTCATATATACAAAATTAAAAAAACGCCACCCATTTTAAACACCAGAAAAATCTATGCACAAATGAGAAAAATAACAATATACACGCTCTGCAGGCTTTAAAATTATGCTCATTGCGCTTTTTCCTGGTTTTAGCCGTAAAATACAGTTGATTTCTAAATAAACACGTCATTGTTGACTGGTTAATTATTTAGCAAAAGGTCGAAATAACGAACAGATAAAAAGTCGGAAGTTTCAAATTTTATGTATATATTTTATATATTTATTTAAGTCATTTAATGCCATTAGCACTGGGAATCACATTCATGCCATTTTTCAAAATCTCTATGGATTGGTGGCTTTTTAAATACATGTTGCTGGAATTTTGAATGATTTCCTCTCACTGTGGTGTTTTGCATATCCTACTACAACGGTTGTATGCATTGGTTTATTTGGGTGGAAATTTTATGGTGGATCTTGGGGTTTTCTTCACGAACAACTCGGTTTCTGTTAATAGTTTTTGGCATCAGTGCATTGTTTTCATGTTGTTATCATTGGGAGAACTTGAGGACTCTGCACAGCCAATACACGGATAATAGTTTTTCTGATTTGCCATTGCATGTAAACTTCTTCGTCATCGAAGGATGTTATTAAGTAGGTAATGCTTCTATTTCCTTTTGTTGGTTACTAATTAGAACTCTATATAACATGTCTATCCAAATTGTTTTCGACAATGTGTGAAAATAAAAGAAAATTTAAATGTTTTTTTCTAAATCACAATGGCTAACTCTGCTAGTTTAAATGACCAGAGACAAGATACCAAAGTTTATTGCATGTTCCTCTCTAAATGGGTTTTCTCCATCACCCCAAACAAACTAGATCAAGGCCAACGTACAAATTCTTATGCATTTTCGGTACTATTTTATATTCAATTCAGTTTGAGGGAGGTATTGTTTTGCACAATCAATTGTGACTTCAAAAGATGCAGGTTAAAATTACCTATATTTACCACATTTTCACTGGCGTTTCCCCTTTTCCCTACATTTATGGAACATGGTAATGGATATTTTTAAAATTGTGGTTTCCTAGTAATGTTCCAGTTGTGATGTTCTACGGGCTACTACACATTTAATGGAATCGTTACATGTAAATAATAATAAGTTTATATAACATATAGAATTTATCCCAGATTAAATGAAATTAAAGTTTATGATATAAAAATAATATTAAATTTATATTATTGGAATTTATTAAGATTAAAAATATGTGCTTTTTAAATTATATATTTTATGAAGGTAAAAAATAAGTGCTTTTTAAATGATATATTTTATTAAGGTTGAAAATAAATGTTTTTTAAATGATATATTTGAAATTGTGATAGTAAATTTTGAAATTGTAAAAGTAAATTATATATTTTAAGGAAAATTTAATAATATTATTTTTAATAAAAATTTATAGATGTATATGTGTGAGAAGAGGATTTAATAATTTAATTAAACTTTATGTTTTGTAGGTTTTGGTATAGATTGCAAATTTTTATGAGGCAAAAAAGTTCCACATTTGGAGGACTATAACTATTTGTGGTTTGGATAAATCGAAAGGCTCAAATTTTTGCTCCATATTTTTTTTAGATTTAAAGCGAAATCAAGAGACGAGAATTATAAGGACTTGCGGTCCAGGTCACCTTCACCATGCGAAAGGCGAGCAAGGAGCTCATGCGAAATGCGAAGTGAGATGACCAGAGGCAAGTTTATACGGTGTTGGGCGAGCTGAGGGGGCGATCCCACCAATTGGGCGGGCCGACCCTCCTCTTGGGCGAAGACTTCACTTATGAACAAGTCCACTGGGTGTTGGGCGTTGGGCGTGGGTCAGCTGGGTGACACATCCACCACCCACTCATATATATTGGCGAACGGTTTGTGGAGGTAAACCATCATTCCACCAACACGAGTTCGAGCTACAAGCTGAGTTTGGTGCAAAGTTCGACGCAGGTTGAGAAGTGCAAAGGCGCAGGGAGATGTTCCCGCACTTCGGAGAAAGCATTCAGGCAGCGAGTCGTGCAAAGGCAACTCGGGTGAGGTCGTTTGGTAGAACTCGGGTGAGGTTGTTTGACAGAACTCAGGCGAGGTCGTTCGGCGAACTCGGGTGAGGTCGTTTGACGGAACTTGGGTGAGGTCATTCGGCAGGCTCGGGTGAGGTTGTTGGCAGACTCGGGTGAAGGCATTCGAGCGGCCCGAGTTGGGCGTATGTGCAAGGCTGCACGACGAGCGACATGATTTGGGCGTCCGCGCAGAGCTGAACAACGGACGACCCGAGTAGGGCGTCCGTGCAAGGCTGAACGGAGGTTGATGGTTCGTGTAGGATGACACGGTGTGGGTGTTAGCCGAACGAAGGGTGGTTGAACCGGAGGTCATGAACGAGAGTTTGGAGGCAGTACAACGTGCGACTCACCGAAGGAAGGGAGGTCGAAATGGTGAACGAGAGTTCGGGCAAGTGGTGACACGGGTGCGTGTGCGCCTGCCAAACGAAGGAACGGTTGGGCTAAACGATATGTCGGGCAGGGTAACATGGTTTGGGCATTTGCTAAACGAATGGTGAATGAGCGAAGTGGAAACATGCGATGGGTGAACGAAGTGTCGGGCGAGTTGTGCGGAGGTGCCAACGAGCTGGGCAACCGAGTTTGCCGAAGTTGTAAAAATTTGGCTAAGTGTAAATTCGGGGTTTCCTCCAAGATTTAGCTTATGTTGTAAAAATTGAAGATTACATATATTAATATATGGGCATACTCATATTGCAGGGAGTTGCCCATCCCTTTATATTGTTGTGCATTTACATGTGTTAATGCTGTTTTGATGAATGTGTATGGTTTTCATCATGTATAAAGGATAAAATAATATTTGGTAACAAAAAAAACTAAGTATGAATGTTAGGCATAGTCTACAATCATAAATATTGGTGAAAAGAAAGCGGTTGCTAGTTGCACACCTCGCTATAGTGCGGTCGGAAGATTACCGCCAGTGTAGGGGCATGACAGGTGCTATCAGAGCTGATGTTCGGGTTGACGATAAAGTGATGATCCCACTGCATTATCATGACAGGTGGTATCGGAGCTGATGTTCGGGTTGATGATGAAGTGTTGATCCCACTGCACTATCGTGACAGGTGGTATCAGAGCTGATTCAACTGAAGTGCAAGTGAAGGAAGCTGATCTCACCGACAGGTGGATTCAAGAGCTCGTTCAGTTTTGCAGGAAGAACCTGGGGAATGGTGAAGAAAGCTGATGGTAGAAATGGTGGAAGAACCTATGGCAGGTGAATCTAGCCATAATGCAGGTGAAGCTTTCTGGTACAAGGTATTGGGATAGATGAGAAGATGGAGTTCCGAATGGACTTCGATGAAGGCCAAGAACATGATGATTGAGAGGGTTGTTCGAAGATCAAAGAAGAACTTGAAGAACTCAAGGGCCAATAGGGGGATGTTGTAGATGTGACAATGATGGAGGATGAACTTGAGATTGATCAAGTTGGACCAGGATCGTGCGGTTTGTAGACATGGATGGTTGAGGGAACTCAAATGGAGGAACCTCATGATGAAGTAAGTATTATTGATACTTGTGTTTCATTTGAGCTTTTTGGAGATGAACCATATGCAGGGAAGGGCAAATCCAGTTTGTCGATGCAAGGGAACATCTTACCATGGATGTCTACAATGAGACCTTGTATGGAGAAGCAAGGATTGTTGACTGTTGTAGGACTTGTTGGGGTTGATTGTGACCTTGTGGTAGAAGGTACAAGGGCCCGTGACAAGGGAGGAACATGATGATCATTGCGGAAGAAGGGGTCATACTTTAGCCACATGGAGAATTGGCTAAGTTCCCGACATTACTCATGGACAGATTAAAGGGGGGCACACACTTGGGTATGATGATACTTGGGTGGACTTTTCGTGGCCGAGACCAAGAGATAGTCTTGGTGGAACCTTTAGTGGGGGAGCTATGATAGAAGGGACTCGTGATGATGATGATATGGTTAGGTGACCAAGTTCACTAGACAAAATATGTAGGCTTGGATGATGATGACCGATTGTTGTGATGGGTCTAAGTAGCTGGACAACATGGGCAACTTGAGTCATTGACATCAGGTTGGAGACATGGAGCATGGCAATCTTATGCAGGAGCACTTGTAGAGGTGTCATTTATGGGCATCTGATGAGGAGTGCCAAGGCATGGATGTTGTGCAAGTGGATTTGCTAGTGTGACATGGAGATGTTTTGTTTATGAGCCGATGGAGATGTTGTGCACTCTTGTACAACAAGGCCATGGACTTGGATGGAGTTGTGAGCAGGCTATGGAGCATTCCTAATACACGAAGAGCTGAGGCATCTTGAAAATACCTTTGGGCCGAGACTTGTATGCTTGCTGGATGGTGGTTGGGGATGACTCATGGAGTTCATGATGACATGAGGTTGTGACTTTTGGGGACTTCACATATGGTGGACTTGGAGGATCTGTTGCATTGAGGAGCTGAGGTTAGAGACTTTGATACATAATGGGGTGCATACTTTTGAGTACATGTATGGGTGTGGCTTGAAAGAGTGACTTAATATGGACGATCGATATGAGACACTTTTGGAGTGATGGAGTTGCAACACTGATGATGCCTTGGTGGCAACACTTGGGCATGGGTTGAGTCGAGACTTAACCACTTTTGACACATGGGAGCTGATTGATCTATGATCATGGGCAGCACATGGATAGATGAGATAGGTGTATACTTGTTTCTATGGCGGACTTGAGGGATGACACATTACAAATATGATGGAGGTAGCTTCATGGACCTGGATGTGACACATTGAGAGTCGGATTTTGATGAGAGGATCTCTTCACCTTGAGGAGATGGATGTTTTGCGGATGGATGATGTTGGGGTAGATGCGGTTGATTTCATGCAGCACATTGACACCAAACAGCATGGACAACATGTCGCAGATGAGATGGAGACTACTTCATGGACCTGAGCATGGCTTATACTTATATGGAGATGGATTCTTGATTGAGTTGAGGATGTGACAGGATGTTCTAAGAAACAATTGATGATGGCATGAGGATGTGCATTCTTATGGTTTGAGCATGACAGTTGGATTGATCACCTGACTAGTTCGAATCATGAGGTCCAAAAGTGTGCAGGGTCGTGTTAGCATTTGTTGGAGTATCATGAAAACAGTTCACACGATAACAATACATGATGAGGTCAGCACGATATGTTGCAAGAGGCATGTAGCTTGAGATGGAGGGGCCAGCCTTCCACGGTGGAAGCAGCATTTGGAGATTGTGACGAGGTAGTTGATGATCATAGATTGAGATGATTTTCCGATGTATGACATACCGATGGAGTATATACCTTGGTATGGATATCTTGGTGAAAAATGGTTGTCGGGACGAGGTATTGTCGAGGACGACAATGAATTCAGGTGGGGGACGATGTAAGGACCTGCGGTCCGAGTCACCTTCACCGTGCGAAGGGTGAGCAAGGAGCTCGTGCGAAATGCGAGGTGAAACGACTGGAGGAAAGTTTATATGGTGTTGGGCGAGCTGAGGGGGCAGTCCCACGAGTTGGGCGGGCCGACCCTCCTCTTGGGTGAAGACTTCACTAATGAATGAGTCGGCTGAGCATTGGGCATGGGCGGTCGAGTGACACACCCCCCACCCGCTCATATATATTAGAAAATGGTTTGTGGAGGCAAACCATCATTCCACCAACACAAGTTCGAGCTACAAGCTGAGTTTGGTGCGAAGTTGGACGCAGGTTAAGAAGTGCGAAGTTGGACGCAGGTTAAGAAGTGCGAAGGTGCAGGGAGATGTGCCCGCACTTCGGGCAAAGCGTTCAGGCAGCGAGTCGTGTGAAGGAAACTCGGGTGAGGTCGTTTGGCACAACTCGGGTGAGGTCGTTTGACAGAACTTGGGCAAGGTCGTTGGGTGAAATCGGGTGAGGTCGTTTGACAGAATTCGAGTGAGGTCGTTCGGCGGACTCGAGTGAGGTCGTTGGAAAACTCAGGTGAATTTGTCTGGCGGACTCGGGCGAAAGCGTTCGAGCAGCCTGAGTTGGGCATCCGTGCAAGGCTACACGACGGGCGACTCGAGTTGGGCGTCCGTGCAGAGTTGAATGGCGGGCGACTTGGGTAGGGCGTCCGTGCAAGGCTGAACGGAGGTTGATGGTTCGTGCAGGACGACACGATGTGGGCATTAGCTGAACGAAGGGTGGTTGAACTGGAGGTCATGAATGGGAGTTTGGAGGCGGTATTACGTGCGGCCCACTGAACGAAGGGAGGTTGAAACTGTGAACGATAGTTTGGGCGAGTGGCGACACGGGTGCGTGTGCACTCGCTAAATGAAGGAACGGTTGGGCTAAATGATATGTCGGGCAGGGTAACACGGTTTGGGCATTTGCTAAACGAATGGTGAACAAGCCGGGTGAAAACATACGACGGGTGAATGAAGGTTTGGGCGAGTCGTGTGGAGGTGCCGACGAGGTGGGCAACCAAGTTGAAAATTTGGCTAAGTGTAAATTTGGGGTTTCCTCCAAGATTTAGCTTATGTTGTAAAAGTTGAAGATTACATATATTGATATACAGACAGACTCATATTGCATGGAGTTGCCCCTCCCTTTATACTATTATGCATTTACATGTGTTAATGTTGTTTTGATGAATGTGTATGGTTTTCATCATGTATAAAGGATAAAATAATACTTGGTAACGAAAAATAAACTACGTATGAATGTTAGGTGTAGTCTACAATCGTAAGTATTGGTGAAAAGAAAGCGGTTGGTAGTGCCGCACCTCGCTGTAGTGCGGTTGGAAGATTACCGCCAGTGTAGGGGCGTGACAAGAATGGTTCAATTCTCATCACATATATAGAGAGTTGAACACTCTGGTTGATTCGTCGTTCATGATTCTTAGGCACTTTTGAAAATCGTTGAGTACTTTGAGGGATAGGCCTTGGAGGTAGTAGCATTAGAAATATGATGATATTATGAGTTAAAATGATGATGGAGAATGGAGGACCTTTTTGTTTTGTGTAGATTAATCTTTCTTGATCTTTTGAAGCTTTATGCAAATATACTTTGCATGATGTATAATTCGATATGAAATATAAACACACACACACATATATATATATATATATATATATATATATATATAGAGAGAGAGAGAGAGAGAGAGTTGCTTTTTAATTTAATATGATAAATTGCATTTTCTTTTCAAAAGTAGATTGGAGAATTGTTTATTATCACAAAAGTATGAGTTACAATAACAACAAAATATAATTGTTGGTCATCATTGTAAATATTAGAATAAAAAACTTGTCGACCATAAATTTTTAATAGAGAAGGTGTCTTTTGACAATGGTGAAAATGCTCGATGACTTTTATAGATCTCTCATTACCGTGACACTAACTATCACGCACCTCCTCTTTGTAGATGGCATTCTCATCTTTTATAATGGGTCTCTATGAGAGATAAACATGTTATTGAAGACTCTCTCCTTATATGGAAAAACCATAGGTATGTCCATAGACAAACTCAACTCTCTAATATCCTACAACCATTTGGAAGATGAAGAGATTTTCTATTTCACCCAAATCCTCCCTTTTAAATCCAAATATCTAGGGAAAGGAACGAGGTACTTGGGGTTTCAACTTAAGCCAAATTGCTACAACAAGGAAGATTAGCAGTGGCTCATTGTCAAAGTGGAAAAACAATTGAAAATTTGGTGTCTAAGATGGATTTCTAAGGTTAGTCATATATTCTTGATCAAATCTATCTTAGAATCCTTCCTCGTTTGTTGGACATCTCTTGCATGGATTCCCGAACGTCTCCTAGAAAAAAATCAAAAGAATTTGATAAAATTTTCTCTAAGCTAGGAAGCAGGAACATGGGTGTTACCTTGGGTCAAATGGGATAAATTGCTATGCCAAGACTCTTGGGAGGTTGGTGCCTGAAGAACATCTTATTTTCAAAATTCTTGAGTTCCAAATGTGGATGGAGGCCAATCCCGATGCAAAGTTTATGAACATCGGTATTCATCTAAAAATACATAGCCCCATGCTCATTAGAAGATTAGATAAGAAGGGTTGACAAGCCAAGGGCCAATAGCTCAGTAGTCTAGAGGATTGTCGTCAATTATTTTGATATCATTGGCAAAGGGTTGGCATGGAGGGTTAACAAAGGTGACAGAGTGAGACTTAGCCTCAATCCCATGCCTAGTAGTGCCCAAAGTCACTCATTCTACTCCCTCTAATAGAAATTATAAGCGACAAAGGATACTCAAAAATCTGATATAATTAATTTCGACGATGACGTGTTGGTTGTGTCATTTTCTCCTGTAGCAAGATGTTGATGAATGTTATTTATTGCGATAGACGATTTCGCCTAGATCACTGTTGCAGGTTGTCAATTGTTACACATGTAATAGCAAATACAATATCTAACACTATTTCTACAACAGATTCTTATTTACACTACTCTTACAGATACTTACAAAAATTTAAAAATAACAAGAAAAGACTAGACCTTGTAACAACATATTGTAAGGTGTGGATGAGATAAATGATGTTGTTATAAAAAAGAAAATAATGTGTAACAACTGCCACATGGTGGTTTTCAACTGTCACAATTTGTCTGCCTGCACCCTTATAAGAGATTTTCACAGTCATATTCTTATTTACATTTTTTTATGATTTTTTTTTTTGTTTTTGTTTTTTTACTGGGTGTAATAGTTGCCAACAAAATTTGGCTTTCGATTGTTACACTTATTGGAAATTTAAAAATTTGGCAGCGCGGGAGAATTTTCCCCCACCCTTGTAATCTAAAGGTTAGAATCCGCGATAATGTTGACGAATGAATCCTTTAAACCTTGTTTGTGATATAGCCGAATACGGTCACCATTAGCAAGTAATGGTGTCCTAACACTATCAATGGTAACTAAATTCACAATCCCATTGTCAAAGATTTTGTCAACTGCATAAGGACCTAGCGACCTGGTGCAGAGCTTCCCCTTGAAATCCTTGAATCTCGAATCATATAATAGAGCCCAATCTCCGTTTTGAAACTTCTTCTTTTTAATGAATCTATCCTTCCACTTAGCCCTTTGTTGTTGAATAATATATGTTTGTTGAATAGCAACTAGCCTTTTCTCATCTAGCTCATTGAGTTGATTCAACCATTGCTTCTATGATGTTTCTAGATCCAAGTTCAGTTGTAGCGTCGTTCTTAATGCCTTGATTTTGAACTCTATGGGAAATAAAGGATTTTTACCATACACTAATTCGTATGGTGAGAATATTGTAGTATTCCTCCATGTAGTCCTATATGCCTATATCACCTTTAGAAGTTTATCAACGTAATTCCTTCAATGGCTGGCCACAATCTTGGTAAGAATTCCCTCAATAACCTTGTGGGTGTTCTTCACTTGTCCATTCACTTGTGGATGATAAGGTGAAGTAATCATATGACATATTTTGTATTTTTCAACTAGCTTCTGAATCAAATGAGATGTGAATTGGGGCCCTCGATCTATCACTATTTCTCCGGGTATCCCAAATCAAACAAAAATGTCTTCAAACAAAAATTCTAAAATAGCCCGCTTTATAGCTCTCGTCAATGCCTTCGCCTTGACCCATTTTCTAACATAGTCAATGCAGACCAGGATGTAGGACTTTTGCTGGGAAGAAGGGTTAATTGGTCCTACAAAATCCAGGGCCCAATTCTCAAATGGATCTAAAATTATTTGAGGTTGTAATGGCATCTCATATGACTGGAATGGTTGACCCATTCTGGAAGCTGTGACATCCCTTCACAAATTTCTTAGCATCCTGAAATATTGTGGGCCAATAGTATCCTGTTGAGAGAACTTTGTATCATGTCCTCTTATCTACAAAGTGTCTTCCACAAGGTTCCTTGTGACAAAATCTAAGGATATCAAATATTTCATCCTCCCTCACACAATGCCTGATCTGATGATCTGGCCCAGTGTGATAAAGATTTCCCTCAATCCAAGAATATCTAGTGCTTTGTTGGATAATTCTTTTCTTTTCTCTAGAGGATAGGTATTGTGGAAATCTTCCTGCAGCAAGATAATTAACTATGTTTGCATGCTATGATGAGTGAGTTGAAATAGAAAAAATGGTATCCATCAGGAAAAGAATCTTTAATAGGCATGCATTCATCACCAACAGTTAGCCTAGAAAGAAAATTAGCGACTACATTATATTTCCCAGGTTTATCTAGGATTATTATAGCAAATTCCTCTAACAACAGTAACCACCGTGTACTCAGACCATTAGTGATTGTTTTACTCATTAAAAAGTGAATGACATAGTGGTCAATGTGTACAAACACTTGATATCTTGTGATGTAGTGTCGAAATTTGTTGATGGCATGCACTACTGCAAGGAACTCTTTTTTCGTCACTGTGTAATTGAGTTCAGTTTGAGTCAGGTTCTTGCTTATGTAATAGATAGCATAGAAATTTTTGTCCTCCAGCTGGCCCAATACAACTCCCACAATAGTATTAGATGCATTTGTCGCTTTATGAAACAGAAGACTCCAGTTTGGTCCTCGAAAAACAGGAGCTGTTGATACACAGTTCTTTAATTCCATAAAGGCCTACTCACACTTACCTATCCATACAAATTCCATAGTTTTCGTAAGTAAGGATAATAAAGGAGATGCAATCTTTGAATTTTTTGTATAAACCTCCTATAGTACCCTGCATGATCCAGAAAACTACATACCTCTTTCCTTGTCTTGGGAATTGGGATTTTCAATATTACCTCTATCTTAGCAGGTTCTAATTTAATCGTGTCAAAAAAAATAAGATGTCCTAGCACAATCCCTTCATTCTGTTTTGGTCACAACCACTACATTATTAAAACCTACCTTGATAGCAATTTTGAATGGGTCCCCTAAAAAAGTTGATCTTTCACCTCTCTAAATGATCTGTTTTATCCCAGGGATTTTAGCTCTCTATTGTATTATTAATCCGTAATCCTCTCTAACCCTTCATCCATTTCCTTCATTGGGACTTTTCAATCCCCCTAAACCTTCATGGTGCTCTACACCCATGCACATAACCAACCCCACTCTTTACCATGGTCGTATTTGAATTCAACCCATGAAACCTTCCATCGCTTCCTTATTACCATTATAACTCTTTACAATGGAAATACTTCACAAATGCGCATAAATCACCCTTTTTCTACCTATCACAATCAACTCAACGCATACTATTAGGCACCAGACCAAACGGTATTATTAACCACATTATATATATTTCGGGTCCGGAGCCCCATCGCATATTGCAATCGGCGACGTCCATGGCATAAACATAGAGTGCAGTCCGATATGGTGGACCTACCGGGGCTATTAACCTCAGCACATATGTATTTCGGGTCCACCTCCCCAATCGCTTATCGCAATCAGTGGAACCCGAGGATCATATATAAAATACAATGCGATATGGCGGACCCGCTGTGTTATTAAATATAACATACATATATATATATATATATATATATTATCGGGTCTGCCCCTGCCCCATCGCAAATCGCTATCGGTGAAGTCTAGTGCTTATGCATAAGGTGCAACACCATATGGCAGACTCGACGATGATTATAGACCAGGATGCATATTATTTCAAGTCCGGCCTTAGGCCAGACACAGGTTTTCCTGTATATTCCTGTGTTTTTCGAAAAGTATTAAGGTTGGTGTTTTTCAAAGGGAAGCCTAACATTGCGGACCCACCGGCAGTATTAACACACACACACACACACACATATATATATATACATACATACATACATACATACATACATACATACATACATACATACATACATACATACATACATACATACATACATACATACATACATACATACATACATACATACATACATATACATATATATATACTATATATATATATATATATATATATATATATATATATATATTATACACGTCGGGTCCGGAGCCCTATCGCGTATCGCAATCCGCACGTTCTGGGGCTTATATATAAGGCACACCACTATATACCGGACCCGCCAATAACTATCAATTCGGGTGCATAATTTTTCAAGTCCAACCCTATGGCTTAGCCACGAGGTTTTCCCGTGTTTTCCCCATGTTTTTTGATAATACGCTGGGGTCGGGGTTTTTCAAAGGGAATTCTTATGCGGTGAACCCGAAGGATTATGAACCATGACATATACGTGTTTCGGGTCCGGCCAATTGCAATTCACAATTAGCAGAGCTTTGACCTCAACCACACGACGCGATGTGATACAATAGTATTTTGTAGACCTGATAGGGTATGGGTTCCTGCCTGTAATATTTCTAGTCCTGATATTGGATTCGGTTCAGTGTTATGCATTGATTTTCAATGTAAATCAGATTTTCGCTTGCAGGACTTAATAAATGCATGGGTTAAAAACCAGGGGGCGATTCTTTTACGCTTGTTCCTTTTGATGTTATAAATGCTTCATGAAGGCAAGATTTGTGTTTTCTAAGCATTTTTATCATATTTGCATAAGTATGATTGATGTTGGTTATTTCTGCAGGCGAGGATCAAAAGATGGGAGGCGAAATTGAAGCACTCTTGGCAACGTTGATCCATCAGGGTATCAATTCCTCCAGCTACACCTCAAAGCATGCCAGATGTGGGATGATGAGTGCAACATCTTCAATTTCTTTCAGGAAATGATAGGGAAGAATAGCCACTCCACACAGGTGCAAAGAAATAATACGCAGTCATTCTTTTTTCCATCGGCATCCATTTCATTCCCCCAGGAAGTAGAATGCTCCAGCAAAGGTGACCTCGACGTGTCAGCATTTTCACTGACCATTCTCATCTATATATTTTGATTTGTGTAATGAAAAGAGGGGAGGTGAAAAGTCATTGAAGACTGGGGGTCATTTCCTGCTGCATAAGTATTACCTCCGGACAGGAGAGGTGGACTTTTTGTTTGGAGAGAAAAACTTTGATTTATTATGAATAAAGAAGACTGTTTGGTTCAAGAAGGAGCCTTTGGTTTCTGATTTATTTTCCTTTGCTTTTATGTGTTTTGAAACAGGGTGTTGTTGCTGGCATAAATATAAATGCATTTTGTTTTTTATGCATATTGATAATGATACAACTTGTGATTAACCTTCGTTGTTTGAATGTAATTCTTCATCATAGTTAACTCATGAGAAATCCTTGATTTGAAACTATTGTAGACATCAGTTGCAAGCTTTATTTGTATGAAAAGGAATGTGTATTCCTATATGGGTAATCAGATTGCAATTCAGATTTAATGCAACCTTGTTCTTATGTGAACCAGTAATTTATTCATTTGGACTCAGAATTTATATATGATGTTTAACCTCTTTTTTGCTATGCTCCTGCAGGATAGATTAGGATAGTTAGGACTAGCTTAAGTGGTTTAGATAGGATTTGATACATATAAGTCAGTTGTTTCCTTTTGTTGATTTAATTGAAGTCTTCCTCCCGGAAGCCATCCTTCAACACCTTTAGCAGTTTACAGGGTCCTTTAAAACCCGTTGGAACTAGCCACTCCAAACGAAAGCAAATATAATTGGGACCTATTGTGCTGTACAACAACCCCCCTTTTCATAAAAAATTTATTTTTAACTATAATATGAAATGGGTCCCTTTTAAACATAGATGTGTGAATAAAATTGGAATCAACTCATCCTTCATCAAAAGGTCCAAAGGAAATGATATATTATAAACCTTTTGAACAAATATGAATCGGTCTTATGAAATAAATATATAATTATTTATTATTGCGATAAAGCGATCGCAAGATCGCATATCACAACAACAAGGAAAACATAATGCAAAGACCCATTGATTTACCCCGATCCGAAAAGTGAATAACTATCGGTTATCGGGAAAAGCAAGCAAATATAACAAAAGGCCCTCCCACTATTTCTCTGATGCGATATCGCTATCGGCAATCAGGGGATGTAACGCACTACATGTTAAGACACCTTTAAAATCTCCTGATGCGATAAGGTGTATCGCCATCGGGGATCAATGATTTTGCAATAACATAAATATTACGACCCGAGCACATCTCTGATTGTGATCCGATAAAGCAAGGCACGAGTTTCAAAATAGATTGAAAAGGCTTGCATGCATTATTTTAGATTATTATTAAAAGCCTTCCCGTTCCCGATAGTGATTTACTTGTGATTATCCGCCAAAAAACTTAAGCCAGGCTTGAATGAATCATTCGGCATATAAATGATATGATGGGTATTTAAAATGATTGACAGGTTAAGTGGCCAATTAATGAAGCAGTTATGCCAAGATCTCCCCTGAGATTGTATCTGTGGTAGTATTATTTTAATCTTTCATTACTCGTTAATTGATATAACTCTTTCATATTGGCTCACACCACCTATTCTTTGTATTACATTCATTTTATTCCTTGCGCAGAGCTCCACCGAAACAACAAGTTCAAGCCAAATTGGAAAGAAATCCAAGATATTTGCGGCAGCATCAACTCCCACAGTAACAGGGCAATCCACCACCGATCCAGGACCAAGCAAGAAGGGATTGATTTCAGACACCACGTGTCTTGGCCTTGGAAACATAAGCTGGCAAAGCATATATAATCTAATTGAAGCAGAATAGCCTGAAACAGTATCAGTGCAAGCTACCGTAGATTCAACCAGAAAATCGGGGGCTTCCCTGAAGGATTTAGCTGACTCATATCTACACCAAATAGCAGCTCATGAAAAAATTCTTCCATATATGGATGTAGTGCGATGGGCAGTAGAGGAAATCCCTATTTTAAATAGAACATTTTGCACAGTCGACGGAAGAGTCTTCGACTCATTCCAACCTGATGATTTAAGGAAAATGTATCACTTGCCTGAACCTCAAAAGAAATACAATAAAGCATTTCTTGAGAAGTTCACAAGTGAGAATGAAACTGAATCGGCCCCAATTCGGGAATGGAGACAGAACCCCGCAAGGCACAAACATGAATCTTCAGGTAAGTACTATGTAGATTCATATGTTCTCCTTACTGTTACGTCGGGGCAATGATGTGTAGAATTTGGGGATTACATGATTCTGCAAATTCACTATTGAAATGGTTCCTTTAATGGAAGTGGCAGTTAACAGTGAGATAATGGGTTGGGAAATATATTGTCAGATAAATTAGCCACTGCAACTCTTGAGTTTAGAAATAAAACTTGCGTGACCGATAGGTCTATTCCTCCGTTTTATTTTGGTTCTTATATTTTAGATACTCTTTGTTTCAACTCTGAATTTCCTGTACTAGGGTGGAGATGGACTCCACAAGACCCCATGCCAATTCACATTTATCACCAAAATCTGTGGAAAGCGCACTATAAGGACCACCTGTACCAAATCTGTAATGGTTTTATGTTGCCTATTTACCGTGCCATTTTTGATAAGCCTGCCCCAAAGATTTCTTCAGAAGCAGAGATTAACCTAACCACTCTAGGAAACTGGTTTGGGGAGGATACATTCACATACATAAGGGTTTTTGGTAGCCTTGCAAGACCTCATGTCCTTCCTCTGTACATACCTGACAAGTTGTTAGCCCGAGAATTAGCCTATCAAATTACGACCGCAGGAACATCCAAGACTCTTAGGATTTCAAAAAAGCAGGCTTGGCCTACTTTTCCTTTGAGATGCGGTGTTTATACTTTGCACGACTACAAGCATGCGGAGAAGGAAGCAGAGAAAATAAACATGCTCAACCTTGCAACCATTCCTAATAAGCGATTTGATCTAAGGAAAGTTGTCTATAATGTGCTTGAACAGGCCAAACTTACAAAGTTTGATCATAGGAAGATGATTTTGATGACTTGTTCTCTTCGGCAGAGTCATTATTCCAGGTACAAGCACTGGCCATAATGAGATATAATGATGAAGGGCTACTAGAATTCAATAAGCTCAAAGAACAAAGGTCGCAAACTCTACCTCTGGACATATTAGCTACTGCTTCGACAACACAATCAAGCGAGCCTGAACAACAACTCATTGACAAAACTCCTGTTGTATCAAATATTCTCGAGAAAGAAAAAGAGAAAGAGCAGGAGAAAGAGCAAGAAAAAGAACAGGAGAAAGAACAGGAGAAAGAGCAGAAAAAGGAGCAGGATAAGGGCAGCGAAAATATCAATGTGGATACCCAGATTGATCCTAAACTACTCCAAGAATGGAAGCAATTTGACTCCATTATAAACAATCTGGAAGGTCCAAAAGGTGCTAATACA
The DNA here is from genome assembly GCA_000404065.3 of Pinus taeda. Taxonomy (NCBI): domain Eukaryota; kingdom Viridiplantae; phylum Streptophyta; class Pinopsida; order Pinales; family Pinaceae; genus Pinus; species Pinus taeda. Next base: position 5,478 of record APFE031211364.1, on the reverse strand, counting down.
CCCAAAGTAACAGATGGACAAGATACAGCATCAACAAAGGTTCCGAATGAAGGAACCAACGGCCTAGCCCTAGCACGGATTTAGAAATAATTCCAAAAGATCCTTCAAATCAAATTATTTTGCCGGTGGAGGACATACCTCCATTAGATGTCTTTTACAGTCCAAAACACAGGGTTGTAGTGAAAAGACAGCAGAAAAGGAGAAGACTTGATCAACCTTCCCTGTTTCCAGAGCAAACAGAGACAGCTAATGTAGTGTGGAAAGAAGAGTTTGACCCTCCCGATGACCTAACGAAGCTTTCTCAGTATGTCGGAGCTTATTCGGCAGCCACTATGGACAAGGCATCGGAAGTGAGTAATCTACTTAAAGAAAAGGACCAAGCAATTGTTTTGTTGCAAACACAGGTTTCCAAAGCACAACAGAAAATTGAATAGTTGGAACAGTAATTATCAACACAGCAACAATTAAACAATCAATTGAATAAGCAGTTGCTTGAAGAGAAACAGAGAATAGACTCAAGCGCAATACAAAAGTAGAAAGAATTATTAGAAGCATTGGCCAGGTTAAAGACGATGAATGAACTAATGATGAAAATGAAAGATGAGCAAATCGCTCAGCTGTCACTTCAAGTAGAGAAGTTCAAGAGTCTTCCACAACCTGCGGATTTCAGATCTGAAGCGCTACAATTTAACAAGGCATTGGTGACACAGTTAAGACTGTTATGTCATAACATTTCTCTGGTTGAGCCCCTTTGTGATATAACGGCATCAATAATTGACAAATCAGTTGATGCTAGGCAGGATTTGGAACAGGCTGACGAGGCTCTGACAAATTTTCTTGCTTGGCAAGACACCAATGAGGGGTAGGCAACAAATCTACCCAAAATCCTAGAATCGCACAAGGAGATCCTGTTCTTAGAATGGCAGTCACAGCTGATGAAAGCAGAGAGAGAGGTTTACAGATGTAGATTATCTACAAGTAACTTGATTGAGTTAATCAATAACACTCTCTATCTATCTAACATGATTTCACAATGTACCCCAGGGAAATTACTGTCAGCTAAGACATTGGAGCAAGCATGCAATCAAGAGTTGGAGAAGAATGGAAGATTAATCGCTGGCATCCAAAGTTTAACTTGGGATACCTATTGGTTTTTCTTAGTCAAACCATACAGTCAAAGGGCCACCCTCAAGTGTTTAACCGATGCGATCGGTTATATCATTCCCAAAATACATGATGCCACATACTCATCTCAACTCCATTCTCATCTCAGCCGCCCTCCAGAATTGGAGCCGATGCTTGCAATCTGCCAACTCAAATCAAAGGGAGAACAACCGAAACAATGAATCATGTTTTTGACTACCAACAAACCTGCTGTGGAGAAGATATTCAAGATTTAGTTGTACCAATTAAATAGAATTTTATTTTTGTAGTTAGTTTAATTAGTATTTATAGACCCTTTCATGCATTTAGAAAGGGTCCTTAGTTTTTGTATAAGACTCAAACCTGGAAGTTGCACTATTGTGCTTCTGGTATATTTTTTATAAAGACTGGGCCAGTATTCCAAATTCTAACAAAGAAAGCTTTTATGGGATGTGCACAATTTCCTTGATGTGAAAGTATCTCTAAGTTGGAAAAAGGAATTCGAATGCGATTGATATCGAGAATGATTTACAGCACATATGGTACTATTATCTATGATCTTGTTTCATTCTTTTATGTGAATTGTCATTTGATTACTCTTGTTATCATTGGGTATATGTATGTGTTTTCAACATCACTCCTTATATTTTTCTCTATTGGATGTTTAAGGAATGTTATTCTTTTAGTCATAAGTGTATCAATGATATATAAAGGATAAGTGTAATAATGTTTTATTGATTACTTTGTTCAACTATTTGAACAAAGTAATTATTATATGAATGAATGTCTTTGTTTACCAAATAAAGTCATTTATATGCTTGTTTGTGGATAAAGATTATCAAACGTTACACTAAAAACAGAAATTTCCCAGGATAGGATAGTTATTCATATTTTTACTTTTAGATTAAATCATTCATCCATTACCATTTTATTAGAAAACCACTCTTTATCCATCCCCTTTTTATTCATCATTGGGAAACTGGTCCCATTATTTCCAGTCGGAGCCACCACGCCAAACGGAAAAGGAGTTGCATTAAGGTTTAGACTGGGTGGTTTTCCCCAATGTTGTTGCAGCGATTTTCGAGGCATCAACAGGGCCTGCAATCGGGTTAGTTCCCCTTGTTAGTATAGCAAACATTCGCCATGTCAACACATTCATCATCATGTGACACCTTACAGTACTCAAAGCAACATTATTCTGCACAGATCGTTCTAATACTTTTTCTAAACTAACTAATGTTGTTTCAAAGGCATCACCGTAAGGTGTAAAGTCATCCATGGAGATTTCTAGACAGTCATTCAATAGATCTGAGAAAATTCCCAATATTGCCTTTTATAGTCCAAAAGGAAGAACCCTGTATGTGAAGGTTCCCCAAGGGTAGGTAAAGGTCGTTTTATCTTCATCCTTCAGGGCAATTTATATATGGCTGTAACCACTAAACCCGTCCAAAAATGAAAAACAATTCTTCCCGGACAAGGTATCAAGGACCTGATCTACGAATGGAAAAGGGAAATGGTCCTTTTGGGTGGCTTTGTTGAGTTCTCTATAATCTACACAGAGTCTCCACTTGTCATTCCTTTTAGGGACAATGACAGGTGGGGATACCCATTTACTATTAGAAATTGGATAAATGAAGTTCGCATTCAGGAGTTTTTGCAGTTCTTCTTTCACTACCTCCTTTAATGCAGGGTTCATACGTTGCTGCAGTTGTCTAACAAGATTGCAACCATCCTTTGAATAGATGTGGTGAGCGCATAGGCTAGGATGGATCCCTTTCATGTTTGTATAATCCCATGCAAATGCCTTTTTGTAATTCTGTAACAACTGTAACAACAATTTCTTTTTCTCAGCAGTCAGGTTTGGATTGACAGTTAGATATTTACCTGGTTCTACTTCTACTGGACTGTTGTTGATGTTTGGAGTGGTCTTCATCTGTTAAAAGCTTAGGTCTTCTACAACATCTTCCTCCCCCGAGTCCTCAATAGAAGTAACAGAAAGTGAATTACTAATAAAACTATTTATGGTATCATCTTCTGTCTCATCCTTGAAGTATTGGGCTTTCTTGAGGGTGTGAAGTGGCTGGGAGTAATCTGATTCGGGTTCAAATTCATCCCACAAGCGGTTTCCTAAATCCATACTTGGTTTTTCTAGGGGGTAGAGACTAAGGTTCTTTGTGGCCTGGCCATTTGAAATTATCATAGACCCAGGCCTGCATCCTATGAATGTGTTTGCAGTGGCTAGCCAAGGTCTCCCTAGAATCAAAGGATGCCCCCCAGGTTTGATTTAGTTTGTAAAATAAGGAATTTTGTTGGATATCTCCAAGAATCCACTATGATAACTACATCTTCGAACACTCCCTCAAGTTTGACACGAGACATGTCTACTAATTCCAACACCGTAGGCATGTGTCTTAGTCTGTGTAACCCTAAGGTGGTGAAGAGCTCCTTAGTCATTACATTAATGGTTGCCCCTAAATCAATCATTCTATTGGTAATGGGCTTGTCATTGATGTTAATAGTGACCATGGGATTTCTTGGATCGTTATATTTGGTTAAGAGAGGCTGATTAGTCATCAATTCAGACAAATTTCCCATCACATGAATAGTAGCAGGGTGGTTAGGCTTCATCCTAGGCTTTTTAACACACATATCTCTTACTGTTTTTGCATAAATAGGTACATATTTAATAGCTTGCAGTAGAGGAATCCATATGTGTAAAATTTTTAACCCCCTAAGGAGATCATATTTTGGTTGTGAATTCGTCCCAATTTTGACTAATCTTTGGGGATGCTGAGGAGCCTTAATTATCATAGTCGAGTCAACTGTTATAGGTGTATCAACTTTACTTGAACTGTCTATTATAGGCACAACAATCCTTTCCGAGTTAGATGTTATAGGCGTGACAACATATTCAATATTTGTGGTATCTTCTCTCGGTGACTCACACTCTTCTTTAGTGATAATAGGAGAGTATTTTGGGTTAATCAATTTCCATGAATGAAGATGAATTTTGTTACATCTGACATGAGTGATGTATTAAGTCTATAAGGTAGTCGAGGCCTTAATGTTCTAGGTTGCGTTATTGTTTGGGTTAGGGTTAGGTTGCATAGGTAATTGGGGTCGTATAGGAGGTGTAGCAGTAGGTGTTTGAAGAGGTGGCAGTTGTAATTGCTGCATTGGCATTGCAGGAGGAGCTAGACCTAGAGAATTTCCTCTCCAATTCTGAGTCCAAGGATATGGTCGAGATGGAGGGTATTGGAAAGGTGGAGAGGGAGACCACTGGTTCGAAGGTGAAGGAAATTGTGTTGGAGGAGGCATAGAATACTTCCAAGGGAATTGTTGAGCATTATATTTATTCCATGGATTAAAAGAAGAGAAGTCTTGAGACATACTTGGGGGCCATGGTTTCCATGGTTTTCTGGATCCAATGAAATAGGAAGACTGAGCTTCCTATCTTGATTTTTTTAGCACTACTTTCAGTCTGGGAAGCTCCAAGCAATAGCATGGAGAATGCTCTATATCACAAATGTTGCAGAAGTTGATGATGTTTACTCTGCATTCCTTCAGGTAATGCTTCTCCCTACATTTCAGGCAGAGCACAGTTAAAGTTGTATAAACTTCATCATGTGCTTTCTTCACTTGTGTCGTCGTTATTTGAGCAGATAAGGTACTGAGGGTATCAATTTTAAGGTTTTCGAACAGATTTTTGATCTTAGCTCTGGTCACACCTCCATGCTTCTTCCTCTTGATGACCCTATCAAGCATCTTAGGCAGAGCTTTATTATCTCATCAAATGATTCTTGAGATATGTCTCCCTTTCCTAGTAGATTTAGGGTATCAAGGCAGTCATCTCTCATTCCCCTTATGAATATGATCCTCAATATTTCTGGATCTAAATCACTATGTTTAGATCTCTGCGAGTTATAATGGAATCCTAAGCTTTCTTCCTCCTTATGTGTCATCTTGAATATTTCTTCCCTCGGGTCCCTGGTCCAACAATAGTCCTAATAATTGGATAGGAATGTAATTTTCACATCGCCCCATGTATGAATAGTAGCAGAGCCTAGTCCCATAAACCATCTCAGTGTTGCTCCTTTTAGACTAGCAGGGAACAATTTCAGCTTTTGAACATCTTGAGTATAATCATAGCTCTTGCACAAGAAATCAAGTTCAGACAAGAAGGTGTCAGGGTCTTCTACAATCATTCCTTGAAAAGATGGAAGAGCTAATAAAGGAATGTTTTTCATGGGAGATTTTCCCCTTATATCACCTATTGGGAACTCAAAGATTGTAATGGTGTCATCGGTTTTTTTTGTTTTTATTGTTATTTCCCCC
>APFE031211361.1:0-28249 GCA_000404065.3 Pinus taeda | reverse complement strand
GTGATCTATCTGATCAATGCTACTGTTTTACTGATGTTTGTCAATGATGTCTTCATTAGATCTGAAGTTAAACTAATTGTATAAGGCGATTGAGTCTCGCTGACAGATTGATTGAGTAAGAAGGGTGATATTTGCTTCTATGTGTTTAGAACTCTATAATATGACAATTGATCTTCACAATGTATTTGGTTAGAACAATTTTTTGATTCATAAGTTTTATGATTTATTATCTTTAGAGGTATACGCAGGTTGGGTTACAGAAAGTGGCGTATACACATAGGTTGTCCTCATTAAAGTAGTGTATACATTCTGGCATATGCTTTTTGAGGTTGTAGTTGGTTCTAGTTATTGATGCATCATTATGGGCTCAGCGATGTGTTCTGGTGACGGTGATTAGATTGTTTAGATTGATTGATTATGTTTTTTTTTCAGAGTTGATGGGTGATTGGTTGATGCAGTTGTATTTGATGGTTGTATTGTAGTGGTGATTGATGATACTATTGGGTCTAGTCTGAAAATTTGATGAAACAAGGTCTACATATTGTGTTGGTGTGTTGATGTGTACTAGCCATCATAGAATCATAGTTACCGAATTTGAATTCAAATTTAGATTTAGCTTCACATTCAATTCAATGTGAAAAGAAAAAATCAACTCTTTAAAATTCAATTAAAAAAAAAAAAAAATATGCATCTTACAAGTACATAGTTTTTCAATATTTTAAAATACTAAAATGAACAATCATTATATTCAAAACCTCAAATAAACCTCGTGAAATCTCCATTTCACAAGAATACTTGTATCTATTTTTCTCCTACACTATCCTCTAAATTTCACAAAAATACTTGTATCTATTTTTCTCCAACATTATCCTCTAATGTCTAAGATGTTAAAAAATGGTCTTATTTAAGATGGTCCACAAGTAATGATGGACAACATGCATGAGATTTATCAATATTGAGGATTGAAAAAATATGTTACAAAAATCCAATAATATAAATAATAAAAACTCAAAATTAAAATTAATATAAATAATAAAATATTAGATATTAAAATTCAATATTAGATATTAAAAATAAGCTTAAAATAATCTCTATATAAAAATTTATATCTTACTCAATAATAAATACATATAAACTTTGAAATTATAAAAACATCCTCATCTAAAAAAAAGGCATACATTAGCTAAGGATTTCAACCCTTGGTTCATAAATAAAGACTGGAACATCCACAAATGGATTGAGACCGGAATACACACAACTATGATATTATTAAATCCCAAATTTAAATTTTGTGGAGGAAAATTGGATAAAGGAGAAAACAGTCTTTTCAAAAATTAAAGCTTCTCTTAACTAATCCCTATCTAATCCAATGGTTTTCTAACTGAAATTACTATAAACAAACTCACCTATTTTTAATGATAAACAATAGAAAATGAATTGAATTCCCCACCGATGATCATAGTTTTGTAGTACGCTGAAACCTGATAATCGCTATCCTCCAAAGAATTCTCAAGATACTCAAGATATATGTGTTTCAATTTTTTTTGTTTTATTAATACAAAATTTACCCGTTTTGCAATTTCTTTTTTTCTAATATAAAATCTGTAAAATACCTTACCAAATTTACATATTCATATACTAACGGAACGGAATCATTAAAGTATTCCTTGAATAAAAAGCACCGGTCAATGTTGCGAAGAAACTCGACCCTTAGAAGATATGAAGAGATTTCCAATTATATGGATCACGTGTTGTTGTTGATATTTCATCATAGTATCGAGTTTTTTATTTCTTATTTTTTAAGCAATAGTTTGGTGAAATTTGACTTTCAATTTTAAGAATGGTTTAAATTCCCAATGGAAAATATATTTTAAACTTTTTCCAAAAATTATGTTATATTATCTAATAAACCATGGAAAAAAGATGAAACGTACTTTTTTTTGCCAATTTAATAAGTCAATTTGACAGAAAAAAAAAAATTATTTATTTGGGTCAATTTATTTAATCGCATTTCTACAATTTATCATCATTCTCTGAGTACTCCTGAATACTAAACTGAACAACAGTAGAGGCTAGAGGGCCAAATTTAACTTTCAATTTATTTGATGGCATCTCTACCATTTATCCTCATTCTCTGCCTACTGGAGAAATAACTGAACAACAATAATTTAACTTTCAATTTATTTGATGGCATCTCTACCATTTATCCTCATTCTCTGCCTACTGGAGAAATAACTGAACAACAATAAAGGCTAGAAGCATAGCAGAATACAGCAAAAGCCTATATTGCTGAGAAACAGGATAATCTCAAAACCCAAAATTCTATATAAAAAATCTCACATAAACACTAAATACAACACACTGTCATAAAACACAAACTGTCCTATTTATGCATTGAGAAAATAAAAATAAAAAATATAGATCTTTTTTATTTTTTTTTGTTTTTTTGGAAAGAGATAAGGTCATATATAAAAATTTAAGGATTACATATAAGAGATAGATAATCCTTAAAACTATTTGTTTATTATTTTTAAAGTCAAATTACAAGCTACATAAATAGTGTTAGATTATAAAAAAAAGAGTTCCAACAACTAAGAAACTTAATCTATCAATTTACTAATGTAAGCATTATTTTCAAATAATTTTAAAAATAGTTATTCTCTGACCTTAACAAATAAAAAATTGTAAAATTCCAAATATCAAAAATTCTCACCAATTTAGTACACTCTAGATGTTCTAAAAATTCTTGGAGTAAAAACACTGAACACAAAATAGATCAAAAAATGCAAGCTTTATTTATATTAATAACTGAATAAAATGGTACATGCTCATACAAAATAACAGCCACAAGGTTTTATTCCCTATAATCAAATTCCAACTGGCCATGCCAAGTTCTCAAGAAAAACACAGTAATATAGATAAACTCCAACACTCCAAATGCTTAGATTCTGTCCCTTTTATAGGTTTAATGAACTCTATAAAAACCCTATTTTATTATTAGATACCATGAGAAGATACAACGATAAATACTAGACAGATTCTTTCCATTTTGGCTAGATAAAAAAATATAAATTACAGAAGTATATTTTGACCTTTCTCCAAAAATTATATTCTATCATCAAATAAACTATGGAGAAAGATAAAATTTAACATCAAGAAACCAAAATTTTGGGCAATTTACGCGTGGCTTCCACCGCCATTAAGAGCACACCTTAACCAGACACGTTACTAGTATAAAGAGTATCAGTAACAACAAAGACCTAATTACCTGCCTAGACCTGAACAGATGAAATTTCCCTGAATTTCAACAAAGACGATTAAATAACCCAATCTGAGTTACCTGCTTAGGCCTGCATGAATGAAATTTCTCTGGATGTCAACCAAGACTCGATTAAATAACCCAATCTGTAACCCGGAAATCTACGATCTAATTTCAATTGAAGAAGATTCTTCTGCAGAAGACAATAAGGGTTTTTCGAGGGCAAAGGAGGATTGGCGACTCGAGGGCAAAGGAGGATTGGCGACTTCGCCTCCATTTTCTTGTAGCATTTGCACAACGCTGCTCATACTTGGGCGATCATTGTAGTTGTATTGGATACACCATAATCCCACTTTAGTCATTCTTCTTGCCTTCTCCTCATCTTCTGCTTCCACTTCTCCTCCTCTCAATCTCATTCCCAACTCCCCTCGCTCAAGCAGCTTGAAAGCCCATTCCGGAAAGTTAAACTGGCTGGAGTGGCTCACCTTTGAATCGAAGTTCTTTCTTTCCCCGACAATCTCTAACAAAAGCATCCCAAAACTATAGACGTCTGACTTATCTGTAGCAGGTCCCAGAGCCCTGTCAAACACCTCTGGCGCAACATATCCCGGCGTTCCTCTCATGGCAGTCATTGAGATATGGTCGTCTCCCTTCCTACAAAGTTTTGCGAGACCGAAATCAGAAACTTTTGGTGTGAAATCTGCGTCCAGCAATATATTGTGAGGTTTGATGTCGAAGTGTATGATGCGCTTCTCGCAATCTTGGTGTAAATATGCAATTCCACGAGCAGCGCCCAAAGCTATTGAATACAAATTTTCCCACGTTAACAATCTCCCCTTCTCCTTTCCAGCGAAGATAAATTTCTCCAGAGACCCATTAGCCATGAATTCATATACCAGTGCGCTGGTAAAGCTTTCAAAGCAATACCCCAAAAGACGAACCAAATTGACGTGATGGAGCCGCCCAATGGTGGCCACTTCGTTCATGAAGTCGGTGCTCTCGCCCTGCCGATGTCTATCCAGAAGCTTAACAGCCACTAGAGTGCCGTTTCTAAGCTTTCCTTTATACACAACGCCAAAACCCCCTTCTCCCAATTTTTCTGCAAAGTTGTTTGTGATCTTCTTCATTTGTGAGAGCGAATATCTGGTTGGCATTTGATCAGCATATTCCTTTAGGAATTCCTCCACCTTCGAGCAGCGAGAAGCGGCTTTTCTCCTCCTCTTGGCATATAACGTTATACCCACTAATAACCCTCCTGCGCTCAATAGTACAGCAGCTCCAACGGAAACATCTGGAGTTGTTAAAATAATTTTAGCAATCAAGAATCCTAACCAAATCCAAGTACTGGGAAAATACTTGGGAGAGTGTCTTTACCTATTGTAACGCCATTCGTAGCCTTCTTTCCTGATTCACATATATGAACGGCAATTAGCTTATTGACTTTCTTAACTGAACTTCCAGTATCTTTACATCTTAACTGAACTTCTAGTTCCAAGTAGTTTTGCAAAAGGTTAAAATAAAACATACCATGGCCGGAGCATTTGTGAGTATGGGGTCCGTCCTTGCAATAGCAGAGGAATGGCAAATTAGTTGAGTCCAAATTGTTGTAACCGCATATGCCTCCAGTTGCTTCACATGAGTTGCAGCTGTTATTTCTCTGTGTATCAGTAGAAACATATTGCGTTTCTCCAACCTCAACATCAACTTGTTCTATAGAACATCCCGGGATCATCGAACGACCTGAGCTGTAGAAATCGTAATAGACAGTAGCATTACATTTCCAGAGCTGCTGCTCACCAGTGTAGTCTAATGCATTCTGAAATGACATATTACACCGGTACACGCCTAGAGTCCTGTTCTCTTTACCCAAAATTTTGAAGCGGTCGTCCCCATTTTCTGAGAGCGGTATCTGAGGATAATTACTGCGATGATAAAAAAAGTTGCAGTTCTTGCCCCTGGCAATAAAGAAGTTCTTTTGAATGTAAAACCTTAGTATTGTGTAACTCTGGTCATGAATCTCGATAACTGGACTTGAATTTTGTACACAGTTGATCTGAAACTTAGGGTGACCACATCCACGGTTTCCTACACCGAAGGGATACTTTATATCCATACTCCCGCATTTACTAGTATTTTGGCAATACTGATATTGCCTGTCCAAACATAACAAGCAGGGGAATATAGAGGCACAGCAGGCAGTAAGGACAAGGAAGACGTGGTGAACAGATATGGAGGGAAGGCGAGGAACATGTAATTCCATTGGGAGATAATGAGAGGAAGTGATAGGTATCGATAGGCTTTGGCCCTGGGATGACAAAAACTAATCCTGAATCCTAACAGCAAGATTGGGCAATACAGTTTTTGCAAAAATACTGATTATAACCTTGACTTGTTTTTTAATCATATCTACAAACAGAGGGATCGTAAGTGAAGGAGAGAAGATTATGAACCTCAATAGCAGTCGAGGATGGGATGAGGCTTTTTTTAATCATCGATGGACAATGATCAGGCAGAGGTAGCGTTGGAACGATCCAGACGGCATTGAATCATAAAGTCGTCGTTGACCGGGACTTCATGTCAAAACGTGTGTGGCTAAAAATAAATATATAATAATAAATATAATAACAAAAAATTATTAAATAAAAAATTAATAATATTATAATAATTATATTATTAATTATAATAATATAATTATTAATCATAAATTATAATTATTAAAATAATTAATAATTAATAATCATAATTATAATTAATAGTAAAAACAATTTTAATATTAATATTAAATATGGTTGATCATGGTTGAACATTATTGATTTATATATGGAGACAATCTTTTTAACAATAGGATGTTGGACTATGGTTCATCATAATTGACCATGATTAATTTTCATATTGAGACAAGCTTTGTCTCAATGTGACATTGGACCATGGCTAACCATGGTTAATCATGATCATAAACTCAAGGTATTTATATTACACCCAAGAATTAATATTATAAACCCTATAAATAATAGTATACCCTAGGAATATGATTTCTTAGATCAATAAGCATAAGGGATCGATATTATAAACCCAAGGGAATTATAAACTTAAGGGATTAATACTAAAAACTCACAAGATCATAAACCCAAGGGAAAATATTAAACCCAAGGGATTTTTATTATAAACCCAAGGTATATAAACCCTAAGATAAATATTATAAATTCTAAAGTAAACATGCTTGACCATGGTTGATTTTGATATCAACACAATCTTTGTAACAATGCGATGTTGGACCATGGTTGTCACAATGTGACGTTGGACCATGAGACAATATTTTTCACAATGTGTAAATGGTTATTGGCCATTGCTGACCAAGGTTGATTTTCATATTGAGAAAATCCTATGATAAACCCTAAGATTATTATTATAAACCAAGGTATATAAACTCTATGATAAATATTATAAATGATAAAGTAAACATGGCTGACGATAGTTGACCATGGTCAATTTACATATTGAGGCAATCTTTGTCACAATACAATGTTGGGCCATGGTTCAACATGGTTGCTGGCGATTGATTTTCACATTGAGAAAATCTTTCTCATAATGAGACATAATTAAGCGATGGATCATGGATGACCATGGATTACCGTGATTGACCATGATTACCCATGGTAAACCATGATTGACCTTGCTTGATGATGGTTGTCCATGGTTGATTTTTGTATTGACATAGTCTTTGTTACAATGTGATGTTGGACTATGGTCGACCATGATTATAAACCCAAGGGATTTATATTAAAACCAAAGATTAATATTATAAACCCTATGAATAATTTTATGTTTTATTAATAAGAACCCTTAGATTAATAAATCCAAGGGATCGATATTATAATTCCAAGGGAATAATAAACCCAAAGGATTAATACTAAAAACCCAAGTGATTAGAAACCCAAGAGAACATTATTAAATTGAGGGGATTAATATTATAAACCCTAAGATAAATATTATAAACCCTAAAATAAACATGGTTGAACATGGTTAGTTTTCATATTGACACAATCTTTGCAACAATGTGACGTTGGACCATCATTGACATTGGTTTACCATGGTTGTCACAATGTGGTGTCTCACCATAAGACAATCTTTGACACAATATGATCATGGTTATGACCATGGTTGACCATGATTGATTTTTATTTTGAAACAATCCTTCTCACAAGGCAACATTGGACCATGGTTGACCATAAACCAAAGGGCTTGATATTATAAACCAAACGGATTAATACTAAAACCCCAAGGGATTATAAACCCAAGAGAATAATATTAAACCCAAGGGATTAATATTATAAACCCAATGTATATAAACCCTAAAATAAACATGGCTGACCATGTTTAACAATGGTTGATTTTCATATTAACACAATATTTGTCATAATGTGACATTAGACATGGTTGAATATTATTGATTATCATATTGAGACAATATTTGTCAAAATGCGACACTGGACCATGATTGACCATGATTTATTTCCATATTGAGATAATATTTGCAACAATGTGACATGGAACCATGGTCGATCATGATTGACCATGGTTGACGATTGTTTATGATGGTTTTCTGTGGTTCATTTACATATTGAGACTACCTTTATCACAATGTGACATTGGACCATAGTTGACCATGATTATAAACCCAAGGGATTTATATTAAAACCCAATGATTATTATTATAAACCTGAGGCATATAAGCCCTAAGATACATATTATAAACCCTAAAATAAACATGGTTCATGATGGTTGACCATGGTTGATTTACAGATTAAGGAAATATTTGTCAAAATACGACGTTGGACCATGGCTCAATATGGTTGATCATGATTGATTTTCACATTTAGACAATCTTTCTCACAATGCAATGTTGGACCATGGATAACCATGATTGACCATGATTACCCATTGTAAACAATGATTGATCATGGTTTATGATTAGGAGATCAATTTTAGGCTCAAAAATGAAAGTGCATAGAACTTGTTGAAACCAGCGCGAAATCGAATATCTCGACTATATGAATCCAACGCAATTTTTTTCACTCAAATCCAACATCGGATGCTCAAAAAATCGCGTTCTGATCGTTTTGGGGGACAGGGAAAATTTTGGGATTTTGAGTTGTAGGGATGCCCAGTCAGCAATCTGTACTTCTGACTAGACCATGATTGGGCAGGGTGCCTAGGCTTCAGAATCCAATGGCAGCTCGTCATGTGGTAGGCCAAAATTGCGCTGATGTGATCGATTTTCATTGGTTGTTGGGTTGTTTAAGTGGCCAACCACGGGTTGCTAGGTGGCCTAACCAGAGGCCACCACGTGGTAGCATGGGGCCACCAAAATATTTTAGGGGTCCAAGCAATAGCTGACGATTTTGAACACGGAACCTGATCCCCACAAGCGCACGGTCTTACATCTAGGCTATGAGGCTTCGTTGTTAAGCCCCCGGAGCAAAACACTATTTAAAGTTTATATGGTGGAAGACTGGAGGTAAGGGGCCAAGGCTTAGACCTGGCCACTCCATAAAACATTGCCACATGTCCCAAGGATAGGAACCGAGGGAGAAAGATCAGAGTGTCAACCTTGAGGGGCGAGTGCCACTGCATGTTGTGGACACCGTGACCAGGGCCGAAGCAGAGGTAAGGGGGCTAACGTTAAGCATTGGCCCTAGGCCATGTACAACCTCAAATGAACAAATGTTGGAGACCGTGGGGTGCGGGAAAGAGAGCCAACCCTAGGCGACAACCCCCAGTCACATGGGCGCCCATGTGACCACTGGTGAGCGCATAGGGGTCATTAGCCAAACTAACCATTCCACAAATTCTATCGGTTTTTCATCAATTTCTTGCCCAGTTGGCAAAATTCAGGGTGAAATTGTAGAACTGATAGACAAACAGGCGAATTTGTAGTACAATTAACAGTTAAATTCATGGAGTAAGAAGCTCATAGCATTTGGAGTTTTTATCCAAATTGAGCTCAAAAAGAGGTTTCGTAGGGGTTTTTGGATGTTCTGAATCCATTGGTAACCTCTTTTTTGTGATTAGAGAACATCTATAAAGTCTTTTCGCACATTTGAGACTAAAGGTGTATGGATCAGTCAGAGTTTGGAAGCAGTTCTGGAGGCTATTTGGACTTGGAGAAGACCTTGTAGGGGTATTCACAATTTCATAAGGCTACTACAGTATTTGTAACCAGCAGGGTTTACCTCAGTTTCAAATTATTTTATTATGAAGTTTTCTGTATGTACTTCAATGTGGAATTGAGGTGTTCACATGCTTGTTTTGGCTCATTTCAATTAGAGTTTTGTCATATATATAGGAGATGCTTTGATTTGGTGTTATTGTGAGAGTTATTTGTAGGAAAACATTACCCAGGAGGGGTAATAGCCACATATTTATTGCAACACTTTTTTATGTACTCCATTGATATTGAATATGTGAGGGGTCTAATCATGTTGATAGGCTTGAAGATATACCCTACGAGGGGTGAACTTCGTTAAAAAATCCATTGTTTTTCTCTTTTTTGTGGATAAGTTGTTTCAAGGTCCATTTTTCATGCTTGCAAAGTGTTGACACAACCCTTCATTTTATTTTATTAGATTTTGGAAAGAGAGACATAATTCACCTTTTCCACTTTTAGATCAATTTAGTATAAAAGGACAAAATTGATTGAGTTGCAAGATGGGTAGAAAAAAGAGTATTCAAGAGCTTGAGGAGTGAAATTTGGCTCTTCAAATGGAGAATATGGAATTGAGAAGATGTTGGAGATAGCTAAAGAGTAGAATAGACACATGCACTTTGTGTTGGAACAAGTGGTTGATGAGCAAGTTGCAAATAGTGTCACTCTTGTACCAGAAAAAGAGACCTCTAAGATGAAGCTGGTTTGTGCACATGGTTCGAAAAGTGGTTTTAGACCATGTATAGAAGATGATGCATGTGATTTTTGCAAGCATCTCAAAGAAGCACATCTTATGCCAATTAATAGGAGTGGATGGTTAGATTCGTTTGCAAATTGGCCATCATCGTCACCATCAAGAGCAGAAAGGATGCATGAAAAATTTAAAGAGGTAATTAGTATCTCAAGTACTACTCCTTCAATTCATGTATATAATAACTCTTTTGCAGCATTTCAGCAGCGTACCAAGGGTATAGGTATGAGGTTGCTCTCCAAGATGGGATATGAAGGTGGAGGTCTTGGCAAGAATGGTCAAGGCATTACCAATCTGGTTATGGTTGAGGAAAGGCCAAAGTACCGTGGATTGGGATACAACCAAAGAGAGTTTGGAGAATACTCCAAAAGGCTTGAAGGGCATCAAAAATCTTAGCATGAGATGTCACCACCTTACGACAACTGTTAGAGTTGCAACTCTAGAGAAAGGTATAACATTCCAATGCATGGAAATTTTGAATACCTATGGAACCAATATCCTTGTAATTTTTGTAGAGTTGTCTTGTAAATACTTGTTGGCATTACTTTTTGGTACTTTGTAAAGTGAACGTCAGTGTCACTATGATCAACAAGAAGTTGTTTTCATTTAATGTATGCATTTTCTTTTCATAAGTCTATATGTTCGAGACTTTTTAGTGAATGTACAAAGTTTTTCTTTCAATATTGTCTACAACTTGTCATATGATTCACTGATACAAGTGTTTAAGGTAAATATTGTGTGAAATCAATTTTTTTTTTCAAGATTATATAAGATAATTGTGTTTGTAGGTAAGTTCAATGTTGTCAGTGAATTTTTTTGTGGCAATATACAAGCTCAATTTGAGGATGCTAAAGAATATTTATTTTTCTTTTGAATTTCAAGATGGAATCAAGTTTGTATTCAACAAATTTTTACTTCAATATGAAAGGTTTTAGAGCTGTGAAAGGATGAGATTAAATAGAATGTTCATATTTCACTCATCGGTATTTTGTTCTTGTAACAACAAGAAGAAATTTATCTCGATTCTTGAGAGAACAACAAGTCTTCATGAGGATGATAAGTGAAGTACATTGATTGGGGCTTGAAAAGTACCAATTGAAAATTTTGTAATTTGAATTGAGTTTTTGGGTACTTTTGAGTTCCAGACTCTTCATATGGACTAGGGAAGCAAACTTTTGGAGTCTAAAAGTTCCTAGTGGGGAGGAGTGAATAGGAGATCAATTTTAGGCTTGAAAAAAGAAAGCGTTTGTAACTTATCTAACCCAGCGTAAAATCAAAGAACTCGGTGATCCGAATCCAATGCAACTCGTTTCCCTCAAATCCGACATTGGATGCTCCCAGAACCACATTCTGATTGTTTCGGGAAACATGCGAAATTTTGGGATTTTGAATTACAGGGATGCTCAGTCAGCAATCCGTACTACTGACTGGACCATGACTAGGCAGGGTTACAGGATTTTAGGAGCCAATGGCATATCGACATGTGGCAAGCCCAAATTGCATTAACGTGGTCGATTTTCGTTGGTTGTTGGTTTGTTTAAGTGGCCAACCACAGTTGGCCCAACCACACGCTGCCACATGGCCCAACCACAGGCCACCATGTCGTAGCATGGGGCCACCAAAACTTATTAAGGTTTCGAGCAACATTGAACGGGTTCGAACATAGAACCTAGTCCCCACAAGTGCACGGTCTTACCACTAGGCCACAAGGATTCGTTGTTAAGCCCCTAGAGCAAAATGTTATTTAAATTTTATATGGCGGAAGATTGGAGGTAAGGGACCAGGGCGTAGCCCTGACCCCTCCATAAAACGTTGCCATACATCCCAAGAACGAGAACGAAGGGCGGAAGAGGAGACTGCCAGCCCTGAGGGGCCAGCCCAGGGCATGTGGTGGATACCATGACCAAGGCCGAAGCAAAGGTAAATGGGGAAGAGTTAAGTGCTAGCCCTAGGCCATATGTAACCTCAAATGACCAAGTGTTGGAGACCATGTGGCGAGTGAAAGGGGCCCAACCCTAGGCACCAACCTCCAGTCACATTGGGGCTTATGTGACCACATGCACACACATACGAGTCATTAGGCAAACTAACGTTCCATAAATTCTGCCGATTTTTCACCAATTTGTTGCCTAGTTAGCGAAATTTAGGGCGAAATTGTAGAATCCATAGAAAAATAGGCGAATCTGTAGGATAATTAATAGTTAAGTTCATGGAGGAGCAAGAAGCTAATAGCTTTTGGATTTTTTATCCAAATTGAGCTCAAAAATAGGCTACTTAGGGGTTTTTGGATGTTCTAAATCCATTGGTAACCTATGTTTTCTGATTATAGCATATCTATAGAGCCTTTTTACAGGTTTGAGACTAAAGGTGTATGGATCAATCAGACTTTGGAAGCAGTTCTCGAGGCTATTTAGGCACGGATAATACCTTGTAGGGGTATTCACAATTTCATAAGGCTACTACAGTAGTTGTAACCAAGAGGGTTTAGCTCAGGTTCAACTTATTTATTTTATGAAGTTTTTTGTATGTACTTCAATGTTGAATTAAGGTGTTCACATGCCTGTTTTAGCTCATTTCAGTTGGAGTTTTGTCATCTTTATAGGAGATTCTTTGATTTGATGTTATTGTGAGAGTTCTTTTTAGGAGAACATTACCCAGGAGGGTTAATAGCCACATATTTATTGCAACACTTATTTATATACGCCATTGAAACTGAATATATGAGTGGTCTAGTCATGTTGACAGGCTCAGAGATGTAGCCCAGGAGGGGTTAACCCTGTTGACAAATCCTTTGTTTTACTCTTTTGTGTGCTTCAGTTGTTTCAAGGCCCATTTTTCATGCTTGCAAAGTGTTGACGCGATCCTTAGTTTTATTTTATTTGATTTTGGAAAGAGAGGCAAAATTCAACTTTTCCACTTTTAGATCAATTTATGATAGTTGTCCATGGTTGATTTTCACATTGAGACAATCTTTGTCACTACCTAACGTTGGACCATGGATGACCATGATTATAAACTCAAGGGATTTATATTAAACTCAATGATTAATATTATAAACCCTATGAATAATATTATGCTCTAGGAATATGAACCCTTAGATTAGTAAATCCAAGGGATTGATATTATAATTCCAAGGGAATAATAAACACAAGGGACTAATACGAAAAACGGAAGGGAATAATATCAAACTAAGGGGATTAATATTATAAGCCAAGGTATATAAACCCTAAGATAAATACTATAAACCTTAAAATAAACATGGTTGACCATGGATTACAATGGTTGATTTTCATATTGATACAATCTTTGTAATGATTTCATGTTGGACCATCATTGACCATGGTGGACCACGGTTGTCACAATGAAATGTGGGACCGTGAGAAAATATTTGACATAATGTGATCATGGTTATTGATCATGGCTGACCATGATTGATTTTGATATTGAGACAATCTTTCTCATAATGCGACATTGGACCATGGTTGACCATAAACCTAAGGGATTAATATTAAAACCCCAAAGGATTAATACTAAAACCCCAAGGGATTATAAGCCCAAGGGAATATTAAACCCAAGGGATTAATATTGTAAACCCAATGTATATAAACCTTAAGATAAATATTATAAACCCTAAAATAAACATGGCTAACCATGGTTGATTTTGATATCGACACAATATTTTTCATAATGTGATGTTGGACCATTGTTGAATATGATTGATTTTCATATTGAGACAACCTTTGTCAAAATGCGGCATTGGACTGTGGTTGACCATGATTTGATTTCAGTATTGAGACAATATTTGCCACAATGTGACATGGGACCATGGTCGACCATGATTGATCATGGTTCATGATTGTTTATAATTGATGTCCATGGTTCATTTACATATTGAGACTATCTTTACCACAATGTGACATTGGACCATGATTGACCATGATTAGAAACCCAAGGGATTTATATTAAACCCAATGATTCATATTATAATCCTGAGGTATATAAACCCTAATATGCATAGTATAAACCCTAAAATAAACATAGTTGACTATGGTTTACCATGGTTGATTTTCATATTGACACAATATTTCTAACAATGCAATATTGTACCATTGTTGACCATGGTTGACCATGGTTGTCACAATGTAATGTTGGACCATGAGATAATATTTGTCACAATGTGACTATGGTTGACCATCATAGGTTTTCATATTGAGACAATCGTTCTCGCATTGCAACATTAGACCATGGTTGACCAGAAACCCAAGGGATTGACATTATAAACCAAGGCAATACTAGAACCGCAATGGATTAATACTAATACCCAAAGGGATTATAAACCCAAGGGAGTGATATCAAACCCAATGGATTAATATTATAAACCCATGGTATATAAACCCTAAGATAAATATCATAAACCCTAAAATAAAAATGGTTGACCATGGTTGATTGTGGTTGATTTTCATATTGAGACAATCTTTGTCACAATGTGACGTTAGACTGTGGTTCACCATGGCTCCTCATGATTTATTTTCATATCGAGAAAATCTTTGTCACAAAGTAGCATTGGACCATGGTTAACCATGATTGACCATAGTCAATTTTCATATTACGACAATCTTTGTCACAATGTGACATGGGACCATGGTTGACCATGGTTGATTTCCATATGGAGACAATCTTTGTCACAATGTCGCACTGAACCATGGTTGATCATGAGAATTTCATATTGAGATAATATTTTTCACAATTTGACATTGGACCATGGTTGACCATGAATGACCATGGTTGACAATAGTTGACCATGGTTGATTTTCACATTGAAACAATCTTTATCAAAATGTGACGTTGGACCATGGTTGACCATGATTATAAACCCAAGGGATTTATACTAAACCCTAGGATTAATATTATAAACCCTATAAATATTATTATATCCCAGGAATATGAACCCTTAGATTAATCAAACTAAGTGATAGATATTATAAATGTTAGGGAATAATAAATCCAAGGGATTAATTCTAAAACCCTAAGGTATTATAAACCTAAGGGAATAATATCAAAACTAATAGATTAATATTATCAACCCAAGGTATATAAACACTAAGAAAAATATTAAAAACCCTAAAAAAACATGGTTGACCATGGTTGATTTTCATATTGAGACAATATTTGTCACAATGTGACGTTTTACCATGGTTGACCATGATTGATTTTCATGTCGAGACAATATTTGTCACAATGCGACATTGGACCATGGTAGATTTTCATATTGAGAAAATCTTTGTCACAGTGTGACTTTGGGCCATGGCACAATGGTTAACCATGATTATAAAACCAAGGGATTTATATTAGTTTGATGAATTAATAGTACAAACCCTATGAATAATATTATACTCTATGCATATGAATTCTTAGATCAATAAACCCAAGCCATTGATATTATAAACCAAAGGGATTAACTCTAAAATCCCAAGGGATTATAAACCCAAGGGAATAATATTAAACCTAAGGGATTAATATTATAAAGCCAAGGTATGTAAACACTAAGATACTTATTATAAACCCTCAAATAATCATTGTTGACCACGTTTAATTTTCAAATTGAGACAATCTTTGTCACAATGCAACATTGGACCATGTTTGATCATTATTAACCATGGTTGATTTTCATATTGAGACAGTACTTGTCACAATGTGACATTGGACCATGGTTGTCCATGATTTTAAACCCAAGGGATTTATATTAGAACCTAGGATTATTATTATAAACCCTATGAATAATATTATACCCTAGGAATATGAACCCCTCGATTTATAAATCCAAGGGAACAATATTGAACCCAAGGGATTAATATTAAAAACTTCATGTATACAAACCCTAAAAACATGGTTGATTTTCATATTGAGACAATATTTGCCACAATACAACATTCAGTCATGTTTAACCATGATTGATTTCATATCGAGACAATATTTGTCATAATGTGACGTTGAACCATGATTGACCATGGTTGGCCATTATTATAAACCTAAGGGATTTATATTAAACCCTAGGATTAATATTATAAACCCTATGAATAATAAGATTCCCTAGGAATATGAATCCTTAGATTAATAAACCCACGGGATTGATATTATAAAACTAACTACTAATAGACTCATTGAATTAATATTAAAACCCAAAGGGATTTTAAACCCAAGGGAGTAATATTAAACCCAATGTATTAATATTATAAAACAAAGATATATAAACCCCAAATAAAGATGGTTAAGCATAGTTGACCATGGTTGATTTTCATATAGAGATAATCTTTGTCACAATGCAACATTGGATCATGGTTGACCATTATTGATTTTCATATCGAGACAATATTTGTCAGAACGTGGCATTGGATCATGGTTGGCCATGATTGACAATGGTTTATTTTCATATTTAGACAATCTTTATCACAATGTGACATTGGACCATGGTTGATGATCATTAACAATGGTTGACCATGGTTGATCTTCATATTGAGACAATCTTGGTCACAATTTGAAATTGGACCATGTTTAACCATGATTGACCATGATTATAAACCCAATAACACTTATACAAGAACATTATACATTGGTTTAACGTTATACAAGGACATTGAGGATCTCAAAATTTTTAATGATTTACCAATAAGAAAGACAATTTCTCTCTAAACCTTAAATATTTTCTCATAAAATAATGCTTGTGCAACTTAAAGATCCAATATAACCTTTTTAGCGTTCATCTTGTCTCGATACCTATCTATTCTTATGAATAAAATTATTAATCTATATCCAAAAAAAATATAGAATCATTAGCACAAATATTATAGAATCTCATGGGTTTATAAAATTAATCCCTTGGGTTTATTAGTGTCTTTGGTTTAATATTGTTTTCTTGGGTTTTAGTCTGTTTAATATTTTTTCTTTCTCTTTTTTTCCCGGTGGTTCATGGTTACCCTTGGTCATTCACCTATGTACTGACTTGACCCCAAGGGCTTTCGGTAGAATCGACCCTGTGACCTCCCGTATGGCGAGGCACTGTTTTGACCAGATGAGCTAACCCTTGGAGCTTAATCTGTTTAATATTAATCCCTTAGATTTAGAATTTTAAAAATCTCTTAGTTTTATCAATCTCTTGGATTTATAATATCAATATTCCCTTGTATTTATCACATTATTTAGAATAGAAATAGTATTAGCATATATTATAATTAAATAGTTATTATAAATATTATTATAAATATTTTCATAAAAATAATTTAATAATAATAATTTACGAAATATTAATTATTTTTATAATATTATTATTATAACAATCTGAATATTGAATTTTGTTAACCATAGTTTTTTTTAAGAAAATATAATACATATAATTCTAAGCTAATTTATAAAAGACAACTTATTCTTAAGTAAAATGAATTTAGCCCATAATTTTTATTTTAAATTCATTTTTTTAAATTATGAATCTCATTATATTTTTAATACTTATAATGTTTTTCGTTAAAAAATACTTAAAAGTGGTAATATTATCGATATTTTGTTTTTAAATGGGATATTTTAGTTTATATTAATACAACATACACTTATCTTTTAATTTTTAATTTTGAATTTAAATGATTTAAATTTAAATTTATTATAATATAATAATAACTATTATGAATTTTTATTATAATCAATATAATTATTATTAAATAATTATAATAAAATATACCATAATAATATATACCATATTAATTATTTTTATAATACTATTTTTTGTGAGTATGTGAATCTTGACTTTGGTTGGTTAAGAGTGAGAGATTATTTTTCATTAAAAATCTAATGCATATAATTTTAAATTATTTTATAAAATTATAAAGATACATTATTCTTTACTATAATATTTTTTTTTTAAATTATTATTTAAAATTTAATTTTTGAAATCATTGAACTCATTAAACTCTTAATACTTACAAAGTCTTTCATTAATAATACTTAAAATTGTTAATATTATCAATTTGATATCTTCACTTATACTAGTACATTATATAATTGTTTGACTATAGCTTGTATTTATACACTCCATGATAAATGAAAGAGATATTTAACTATTGATTCATCATTCAAAGTATAATCAATTTCTAATACTAAAAACCAAGATAAATTAAGTCGTAATTTAGCCTACCACGCAGAAACAAATATTTAATTACTAATTCATTCAGTGTTTATTAATATAAACCAATAAAAATTAAACATGTTCTTTCATTTCCTTGAAATTCACATATATTCCCTTTATTCCCTTCAAACCTTTTAAAGTTCGTTGAATACATAATAGAACTAGAAAAAATAAAGGCTTTGTCCTTCATTTCCTAGCATATATTCACTTTAAACTTTTTAAATTATGGGAAGTTTGTAGAATACTTAATACAACAAGGAAGGAAACATTTGATTAATAGACCCATACATAATGTTATTGAAGGTCTAAGGGCTATCCTCCATATAATTTCAAAAGATGTTAAAAGTAGTTTCATCACCCCACATTGTCACCTTATCAACCAATATCACAACCGACCTCTCATTTAACTATAAATATATAACATGAGGAAACAGGTTGTTGAACTCACAGTGGAGCTTTCAACAGGGCGACCTAGTGTTTACTCTGTCTTTGCAACAAAGCTCTGCTCTGAGCATGACGCCCCTGAATCATCAACTCTAAAACCTCTAATGACTACACATGACAATCATTAGTACAACCTCAATGGCGACCCTATCGGGGGAGGACTCTGAGCCTCCCCCCATGGTGAACACTGTGCTACAGGCCAAGATTAGATATGACAAGGCCTCAGCCTCAAAGACGCAGGAAAATCAGAACAATCATGATATAGATGATGGACCATAGGAAACAGAAACTACACCCCAGGACAAGCAGCATAACACTGCAGGAGATGATGAGGTGCCCAAAGTAACCTCTATAACCTGAAAACCTGTAGCAACAGAACGACCAAAGATTGAACTACCTAGTCAACGAATCAACACCCAAATCCATTTCATGAAAGATCATGCACTCATTGAGAAATTTATTGGGTTCTGGCTAACAGAGAAAGCCTTACAGGGATGGATTAAAGCCAAATGGAAACCAAAAGTGCACATCAATCTACAAGTGGGACCAAAGGGGTTTTTTATAGCGATATTCAACTATATCGAAGACGGAAATAGGGTCATCGATGGCATCCCTTATTTCTTCAATGCTGCAAGTCTGTATCTACGTGATTAGATCGAAAGGTTCAGTCCAGACAAAGAAGATCTGAGGTCAACACCTGTCTGGATCCGGTTATATTCCCTGCCATTGGAATATTGGGATGAAGAATTAGTAAGACACATTAGAAACAGCCTAAGAGAGTTCATTAAAATTGGCGAAGAAACAAAACTCAGAAGGTATACCTCCTTTGCCCACATCTGTGTCTACATGCATCTGAACAATGCTCTTCCAGACTCAGTAAGTCTATTTCATGATGATTTTGAATGGATTCAGACCATTGATTATGAACATGTCCCCTTCAGGTGTAGGAAATGTCACACCCATGGACTTCTATTCGGTGACTGCCCGCTTAATGCAAATCCCTCTTCCAATACCTCCTCAGGACAACCTGATCCAGATGGATTTACAAAGTGAACTCTCAAAAAAGGAACCATAAAAAACCTGCTTCACAACCCAAAAATCCCCTTGCCAGCAACTCTATTCCCACTACTAGAAACAACTTCGATATCCTAGCTCAAACTACCTCAATGGTCTCTGAACCCAGCATGCACTCTAATGAGCTTCCCAAAACACCCTCAACCACCCTTCATACTGAGTCAATTCCTACCCAAATCCCCGAGCGAACCCAAGTTCTCCCCATCTCCTCTTCCATTAAAGATTTAGGTTGGAAACCTAACGATATGGACATCGATACCTTTCTGATTGATCCCAAGAATGTAGTTACATCCTAGCGGAGAGCAGTGAACCCAAGCAGATGGAAGAAGAGCTTAAAAGTATCAACTTAGAAGATCTGGACATATTTGGCCTTGAGCAAGCATGCGAGAAGAAAGAATTTGATAAAATCCCTACAAGACAAATAGAAAGTATAGAGGTCATCCTATCTAGAGCACATCAGCAATGATCTTTAGAAATTCAACCAAGAAGTCAGTGGGATGGAAAGAACCTGCCCAAGGATACCAAGAAAAGGGGGAGAAAGATAGATCTACAAAGAACCATCCTCATCGGGGAAATTTTGGTGGAATCTCATAGATATTCTAAATTAATAAGGTACCAAAGGCCGCTCCCCAATCATGAACCATGAAGCTCACATCCTGGAATTTAAGAGGGTTAAACAACCTTGAGAAATACAGAATGATCAGAAACATGATACAGCAGGAGAAACCTCATATTTTATTCATGCAAGAAATGAAATGTAACAGTACTTTTCTCAGCACAGTTCTCTCAAAAGCATGGCCAGGTAGCCACACAATAGCAGTGGCTACTATAGGAGCCTCTGGAGGAATTGCAATAGCATGGAATCCTCAAACCACTGCACTCACGGACTTCCATGCAACCCATCACTTCATACAAGCTACCTTCCATATCATAGGGACCAATGTGCATGGTCACCTCACCAATGTTTATTTTCCACAAGAAGCTATGAACATGTCAACAATTCCGGACACCCTCACGTTGCTCAACTCCACCAGGACTCATCCACTGTGGATAATGGGGGGAGACTTCAATATGATCACCAAATTAGAGGAAAAAAGAGGAGGCAGAAGCAGACTCGATAATGAAAGTGACCACTTCAAGGAGTTCATTAAAATCAACTCGCTAATTGACCTGCGTTTCAACAATGGAATCTATACTTGGAATAACAAATGGTCTGGTCCCCAACAGATTGCTTCTCGGCTAGATAGATTCCTGATTTCCGATAATGCTATCCACCTGGGAGGAAACCTCTCAGCCTCAATTTTTCCACTTTCAGGATCAGACCATTGGCCCATTACACTTCAATGGAAAATACTCGGAAATTCCACTCGAAGACCCTTCCACTTTGAATCATTATAGTTGACACATCCAAATTTCAACGATCTAGTTCAGACTGCGTGGAAAATTTTCCATCCCCCAGTAGGCTTCAAAATGTTTCAATTCCAGCAAAATCTTAAATTCCTCAAAGCGCACATCAAGCAGTGGAACCATGCCACCTTTGGGAACATTTTCAATGCTCAAAGAGCCTTAGCTCAGGAAATGGAGAAAATCAGGTAATCCATCATAACTGATGGAAGGACTGAAGATATCTGAGAACAGGAAAAGAACCTTCAGACACAGCTTACAGAAAGAGAAAAGCAAGAGGAAATCCTCTGGAATCAAAAATATTGAATAAGGTGGTTAAAGGAGGGCAAAAGGAATACAAAATTCTTTCATCGCACCGCCATACAAAGGCAAATGCATAACAACATCACCCAAATTCAAAATCAGCAGGGAGATCGATTGGAAGATCATGAGGATATTGAAAAAGAACTCCTCAAACACTTCAAAACAATCCATCAAGAACCTCATATCAACAGACAACCAGCAATTGAAAATATTCTCCCACACATCCCAAAAGTGATAACAGATGAACACAATCAATTGCTCCTTCATCTAGACTCATTACAGGAAGTTGAATCAGCCATGCAACAACTCAAGGAAGGAAGAACACTTGGTCCAGATGATTTTACCTCCTACTTATTTCATAGATTCTGGGATGTTATCAAAGATGAAGTCTGGCAGGTAGTGGAAGAATCAAGAACCCTCCACTGGATTCTCCCCTCATTAAATGCAACATTCATTACTCTCATCCTCAAAGAGGAACATTCTAATACTCCGAACAAATTCAGACCTATAGCCCTTTGCAACGTCATCTACAAAATCATATCTAAAGTTATTGCTTCTCGATTGAAGTCGTTTCTTCCCCTATTCATCTTGTCAGAACAATCGGGCTATGTGGAATGAAGGAAAATCATAGACGGCATCATCCTCACCCATGATATCATCCACTCCCTCAAGCACCACAAAAAAGTAGGTATGCTTCTTAAAATCGACCTCTCAAAATCTTTTGATAAATTGAGTTGGATGTACATTCAAAAAATGCTGACAGCCTTTGGTTTCACGCCTTTCTGGGTTCGATGGGTTATGAGCTTAATCTCCTCTACTTTCTTCTCCATTCTTGTTAATGAAATTCCTTCAACCCCCTTTCAACCCTCTAGAGGTATTCGTCAAGGAGATCCCCTCTCCCCCTTTCTCTTTGTTCTCATGGCTGAAGGGCTGGGTCGTATCATCAAGCATACTCTCCATGAGCATCAGCTTAGAGCAATATCCATTCATAATTCCCATGCCATCACCCACCAACAATTTGTGGACGATAACATGCTATTTGGGCATCCTTTGGTCCAAGAAGCTCGAAAATTCAAGTCCCTTCTTGATGATTTCTCGGCTGCATCAGGAGCTAGCATCAACACTGTTAAATCCCAAATCTTATTTTTTCATACTCCCGCTATAACACAAAACTCCATAGCCCACATTCTAGGATTCTCTGTCGCCTCTCTCCCCTCCAAGTACCTCGGTGCCCCCTTAACTGACATTGCTCTTAAGCACACCTCTTGGCAATCAATCCTAGACAAACTTGAAGCCCGCCTGACATCCTAGACTTTTAGAGCCCTCAACATGGCAAGTCGGATAATTCTAATCAAGGTTGTCCTGCAGTCTATGTCTCTTTATCTCTTCTAAAAAAATCAAAGATATTCAAATGAAATTCTTATGGGGATCTTCTGGACATAATTGCAAATGGGCACTGGTCAAGTGGGCAATAGTTTGCCTCCCAAAATACCTTGGGGTATTGGTCTTCGGGACCCTCAACACAGTAATGCAATCATGGGAGCAAGAATGTGGTGGAAGTGGCTTTCAACTCTGCACACGCCCTAGGCGATACTATGGAATGCCAAATATGCTAATAATAGACCGAAAGATGACTTAATCAGACTCACAGAAACAGAAAAGGGCTCCCTTATCTAGAATGCAACTAGACAGCACAAAAACATGATCCATCAGCATAGTTTCTGGGAAATAAGAAACAACAACAATGCACACTTCTGGATGGATTCTTGGCAGCAAAGACCCAGGCTCAAAAACATAATCACACTTCCCCAAATAAAGGATGGGGTTGCTCATCAATGGAAACGGTTAACCAATACTGAACTCCCACCCTCGATCAGGGTTATAGACAATGGAAAAAAGAAGAGCACATAATTAGGCAAGGAACAGAGTTAATGTACAAGGAGTTGGACACAGAACTTACCAGCAAGAAAATCATGTTCTCTGGAAAAAAGGACATCTTACGATGGGGATACACAACATGTGGGACTTTCACCAGACAAGAGGCATGCAACCTTCTGATTGATACTCAGAATAACAAGGACCCTCTCTGGGACAAATTTTGGTCTCCTAAAATATGGCCTAAGGTTTCCACATTCCTATGGTTGTTATGTCACAAAAGGATTCTCACATGGGACATGTTGGGTTGTGTTATATTCTTTCCACATAGTTAACAGGGGGTTTAAGGGGTACCCGTAACCCCAGTTTATGGGGTCTAGGGCAGTGCCCCAGAAAATTTTGGTTTTGGACCCTATGTTAGGTTGGGTAGACCCACCTATGGTTTTGTGCATGATTTTCACACATGTTTTTTGGACGCGATGGTTTTTGGTCCATGGTTTTGGAGGCGATGGTCTTCGGTCCATGGTATTGGATGCTTCGGCATGTATAAATATGTATTGTAACATTGAAAGGAACATAATGAAAAATCAAGCTGGTAGTCCCGGTTTTGGGATCCAGTGAGAAATCTCTGTGTATATGTGTTTTATGTGTTATGCTCTCGCATTTTTATTTTTCCTGTAATTTAGAATTCATATGCAGGTAATTTTTATACAGGGTTAAAACCTACATTTGGTATTAGAGTTGTTTGGCTTCAAGGGGACACCTTTGTTGCTGAGGGGTTTCGCTCAAGCCTGTGGTAGACCCTATTCAGTGGGAGATCTGCGAGATCAATTCTGGTGGTGAAAGAAGATGGTGAGCAGCGAAAGATAGAGATTGATAAGTTCAATGGTCAGAGTTTTGAGTTGTGGAAACTCAAGATGGAGGTTTTGTTGGTGGATAAAGATCTGTGGATTGCAGTAGATCCAAGTACTAAACCAACGGGAGTGACCGATGAAGAATGGAAGAATTTGGATCGGAAGGCAAAGAGCACAATACGATTGTGTGTCTCAGATTTAGTATTGTTGAATGTATCAGGGGAAGCTATGGCGAAGGCTTTGTGGGACAAGTTAGGGTCTTTGTACCAATCTAAGTCTCTGGTGAATAAATTGTTCTTGTGGAAAAAGTTGTAT
Organism: Pinus taeda; assembly: GCA_000404065.3. Lineage (NCBI taxonomy): Eukaryota > Viridiplantae > Streptophyta > Pinopsida > Pinales > Pinaceae > Pinus > Pinus taeda. The sequence continues at coordinate 3,592 of APFE031211361.1, read as the reverse complement.
AACCTGAGGATGAAAGATGGAGACTCGGTGAGAGAGCATCTGAATGCGTTTAATACTGTGGTAATTCAGTTATCATTTGTTGATATTAAAATTTCTGATGAAGATAAGTGCATCGGTTTGTTGTGTTCTCTACCAGATTCGTGGGATAGTTTGGTTATTGCAATAGGTAGCAATGCAACTGCTTTGCAGTTTGATGAAATAGTCTTAGCCTTGCTGACGGAGGAGATGAGATGGAAAAATATAGACAACCAAAATGATGATGCCTTGTCTGTACGAGGACGGTCCCAGAAAAGAAACAAAAATAAGTCATCGAGTGGGAGACCTAAATCTAGAGGGAGATCTAAACCTCTAGGAAAACCTACAAAGGTGGTGTGCTGGAAATGCGGAAAGGAATGGCACTTCAGAAGGGAGTGTAAATCTAAAGCTCGTGATAAAGGAAAGGGATCTTATGATGCTCCTTCTGCAGAGGCGAAAACCACCTCAGATGAAGGTGGGGATGTGTACTTGGCTTCTTCAAGTACACACGTAGATCATGAGGCATGGTTGATTGACTCATGTGCATCCTTTCACTTCACTCCCCATAGAGAGTGGTTTTGCGAGTATGAGAAATACGATGGTGGTGATGTCTTCTTAGGAGATGATGGGAAGGCTAGAATCATTGGTCACGGAAAAGTAAAGTTGAAGTTGCAAGGTGGAAGGGTTAGAACCCTTCCGGGTGTTCTGCATATTCCTGTGTTGGCCAGAAATCTGATTTCTGTAAGCAAGTTGGATGATGCAGGTGTAAAGACAGTGTTCGAGAAGGATACCTGCAAGATGGTTTGAGGAGCACTGGTATTGATGCGGGGAGTTCGGATTGGAACTCTGTACCAGCTGCAAGGGTAGCACTGTTGTTGACGGGTGCAATAGTTCTATGGTTCCTGAAAATGGAGTAGAAAATCTAGTGGTCTCTGGAGAGAAGACCATGTTGTGGCATCAAAGGCTTGGACATATTGGAGAGAAGGGCCTTCGAATACTTCATGGTAAAGGTATGGTAGAAGGTATGATTAATAGCTCTTGGATTTTGATTTCTGTGAAAATTGTGTATATGGGAAGTAGAATCGGGTGAGTTTCCCCTCTGGTGGTTAGAGGACGAAACAAATATTAGAGCTTGTGCACAGTGATGTGTTTGGACCTGTGAAAGTTCCATCACTGGGTAAGTCTGTGTACTATGTATCATTTATAGATGACTTCTCAGGAATACATGGATATATTTCCTTAAGAAGAAATCTGAAGTCTTTGACAGGTTTAAAGAATTTAAGGCTTTGGTGGAAAATCAGACAGAGGAAGAAGATAAAGGTATGAGGATAGATAATGGTGGAGAATTCTTGTAGCAAGGAATTTGAAGAATTTTGTAAGAATTGTGGTACTAGCACGGCAGAAGACTACTCCATATACACCTCAGCAAAATGGGGATTCGCAGAAAGAATTGAACAAGACGTTGATGAAAGGGAAAAGAAGCATGCTCAGTGGTGTCGGGTTAGGAACAGGAATTCTGGCAGAGGCGGTGGATACTGCATGTTACTTGGTCAACAGCGTCACCCTATCATCAGCGTTGGAGGATTAAGACTCCACAAGAAGTTATGGACTGTAAGAAACCCTCCTTTCACATCTTGAGGGTATTTGGAGTGATGCATATGTATATGTTCCAAAGGAGAAACGAACCAAGTTGGATAGTAAATTTGAAAAGTCATCTTATTGGTATAAGGATGGTTTAAAGGGCTATAAGCTTTGGAACCCAGTAACAAGGAAGGTTGTGTACAGTCGAGATGTGGTGTTCAGAGAGGTGAAAGATGTTATTAACATGAAGTCCAACCAAAGGAACCTGTGAAGATAGAGTTTGAACTAAAGGAGGAAGAATCAGACTCTGTAGCAGAGGAGGAATCAGAAGATGAAGAGCCACAAACTCCGGCTGTGAGAAGATCAGCTCGAGAAAGAAGGCAGCCAGAAAGGTATAGTCCATCTTCTTTCTATTCAAACTTTGCTTTGTCTGTTACTGATGATGATCCCAGAACTGTGAAGGAAGCAGTGGATTCAGAGGATGGAAAACTCTGGAAAGAGGCCATGGTTGATGAAATGGCATCTTTGCACAAAAATGAGGCTTGGGATCTGGTGGAGTTGCCGGCTGGAAGGAAACCCATTGGCAGCAAATGGGTGGTCAAGAAGAAGACAAATGCAAAAGGGAAGGGAGAAATACAAAGCTCAGTTGGTAGCAAAAGGTTATTCCCAGGTGCCGGGAATTGATTTTGGTGATATTTTTTCTCCTGTTGCCAAGGTAACTTCTATTAGATTACTTTTATCTGTTGCTGTTGCTTTTTATTTTGAGGTAGAACAGATGGATGTGAAGACAACATTTCTTCACGGGGATTTGGAAGAGGAAATCTACATGAAGCAACCTGAAGGCTTTGCCGTGAAGGGTAAGAAAGAACTAGTATGCAAGTTAAAGAAGTCTCTGTATGGGTTAAAACAGTCACCAAGGATGTGGTATCAGAAATTTGATACATTTATACGGGGACTTGGCTTCACCGGAAGCAAAGAAGATCACTGTGTGTATTTTAAATTAATTGGTGACCGTGTTATTTATCTAGTCTTGTATGCGGATGATATGTTGCTGGTTGGAAATGACAAAGAAATTATCCAGGATTTGAAGACCCAATTGTCCTCCAAATTCGACATGAAAGATCTCGGTGATGCAAACTATATTTTGGGAATGGAAATTAAAAGAGATCAAGCAAAGAGGAAGCTTTGGTTAAACCAGGGGAAGTATGTCGAGACAATACTGCAGAGGTTTAATATGCAGGATAGTAAACCGGTGAAGGTTCCTATTCCTGTAGGTGTGAGGTTATCTGCTGAACAATGTCCCAAGAAACAAGAAGAGGAAGAGGACATGTCCCGTGTTCCATATGCAAGTGCAGTCGGTAGCTTGGTGTATGCCATGGTCTGTACTAGACCAGACATTGCACATGCAGTGGGAGTATTGAGCAGGTTTATGTCAAAACCAGGGAAGGAGCACTGGACAGCAGTGAAGCGGGTTTTCAGGTATTTGCGTGGCACTAGTGATTATGGTTTGTGCTACCAAGGAAGACCAGGATGGACAGAGTGTTGGATATCCGTGGCTTTGTTGATGCAGACTGGGCTGGAGATCTGGATCAGAGAAGATCTACAAGTGGGTATGTGTTTAACCTATTTGGTGGTGCAGTCAGTTGGATGAGTAAGAAACAATCTGTAGTGGCACTATCAACTACAGAGGCAGAATACATGGCAGCCACTCATGCAAGCAAGGAAGCAGTTTGGTTGCAGAGATTGTGTTCAAGTATGGGGTTAGTACAGGGAGCTATAAGGATAGACTGTGACAGCCACAGTGCAATTTTCTCGGCAAAGAACCCTGCTTATCATTCAAAGACAAAGCACATTGATGTTCAGTATCACTTTGTGAGGGATATGATAGAAGACAAAAAGGTGTTGCTGGTAAAGGTGGACACTTTGAAGAATACTGCAGTTGCATTGACAAAATCTATGAGCTCTGAGAAGTTCTCTTGGTGTAGAGAAACAATGG
>APFE031211359.1:0-12429 GCA_000404065.3 Pinus taeda | reverse complement strand
TGCACATTTGATCCATGGGATCAAACAAGACTTATGCAGAACATTTGATATGATAGACTTGGGACTTCTTCACTACTATCTGGGGGTTGAAGTTTGGCAGACTGAGAATCACATCTTTCTCTCTCAGTCCAAGTATGCCAAAAATCTTGTGGATAGGTTCAGAATGCAGGATTGCAAACCAGCCACGACTCCTATGGAACCAGGGCTCAAACTTTCAGCTGAGTCATCCTCTCTTCCTGTGGATGAAACTTTATTCCGACAATTAGTAGGCAGTCTCATCTACCTTACTGCCACTAGACCAGACATCAGTTTTGCACTGAGCTACATTTCCCGCTTCATGTCCGCTCCTAAAGCTGATCATTGGATAGCAGCAAAACATGTGCTACGATATGTGCGTGGCACTTCTGATTATGGACTTCTATACACTCGCAGTTCCGATCCTATCCACAGTGGTTACACAGATTCTGACTGGGCCGGTTCAGTTGATGATCGTAAATCTACAGCTGGGTATGTGTTTAGTCTAGGATCTGGTGCTGTCACCTGGACTAGTAAGAAGCAGCAAGCCTTGGCTCTCTCCTCAACAAAAGCAGAGTATCGGGGAGCAGTTAAGGCATCCTGTGAGGCAATTTGGCTTCGACGTATGCTTGCAGATATGCATGCTTCCCAGATAGGTCCTACTTCCTTGTTTTGTGATAATCAGGGAGTGCTCAAACTTGCCAAAAATCATGTCTTTCATGACCGAACAAAACATGTGTAAACTCATTGCCACTACATTCGCCAACTTGTTGAAGACGGATCCGTTCAGTTGAGATATGTTCCCACAACAGAGTAGCCTGCAAACATCTTCACCAAGCCTCTTGGTCCTGATAAGTTTGTAAAATTCAGGGGGTCTATTGGTGTTGTAAATAGATTGAGCATTAAGGGAGTGTATTAGAATAATACTATTTTAATTTAATGCTCATTCTTTTAGCTGTTGCTAATTTTATTCTTTTAGCAGTTTCTTAGATGAAACTGATTCTTTACATAGAAACTTGATGTTTCTATCTTTGTAAATATCTCTGTATTATTATTGAGTATTGTTGCTCAATCAATCAATGAATTCATTTGGAAATCCATATGCGTGTTTCGCACTGTTTTACATGGTCATTACCTTAAAGAAAACAGTATTGAAGCCTTCCTATGCAGAGTGTTGCATGATATATGAGATAGTTTTGATGTTGTTGAATTCATACCCAGATACCCAAAAGGCCCTGAGCTAATCTCTGTATCTGAGATTTTGCAAACGTCCAAACCTTCGAAAAGTGGGATCTTCCCAATCATACATACACATCAGAGCGCTAGGCAATGAATTGGCCCCTCACCTCTACGCGATCCGCTTTGGAAGGATCTACTTGTTTTTTCTTGTTGAGGGCCGAGTACCAATTTCTTTTTCAGTGGCAATGACATAGGTCTAGACTTTGATCCTTCGAATGTCATTAATGCAGACACATTTCCTATAGATTAGTGTACACGAGACAATCAATGTTCATTAATTTCTTAGAATTTTGGAAGAAGAAAATCCGACGTTGCACCCGCATTGCCGGATTCGAACTCGGGATGTCCAGCTTATACGCAGGATATCGAGGAGCAGAGCTCTCATGCTATCAGTCCGAGCTGAAACGCTTCACGACTCGGCGTGAGCCTTTCGGCTCATCAAACCTTTTCCTTCAAGAAATTGCCACGCGGAAGCTTCAGTCTGCGGAGGATCAATTCACTAGTGTAACATTCTGTCAAACGAAACCGAAATTATAATTTCGGTGGCTCCAGCTTGAGAATCCGTCCATTATTGCAGTGATTCTTTCTTGTTGTTCGGTTCTTTTCGACCAGGGTATTTTATTTGTTTCATCTGTTAAAAAAAATTCCTGATTACAGATTTGATGTGGGTTTTGTGATATCTCAACTAGGTAGTTGTCAGAATTTTTTGGGTGCATCATTTTTCGTGCTTCGATTTTCGAGTCAGTGGATTTGAATTTTGTTTCCAGCACCTGTCAGATTTTCTCAAGATCAGCGGGCCTCTGCATTGAAATCCGTGCCAAACTCCTTTGTTGTTTTCCGTGTCTTGGGAAACGTGCAGATGGCCTCACTAACCACTCTAATGTTGGAAGGCAATCAACGTTTTAATGGCACCAATTATAACATCTGGAAATAGATCATGTTGACCATTTTTTTAATATAGGCGTCTTGACCAGCTTGTTTTGGGCAAAGAGCTCCGTCCTAATACAGTTGGTGCCGATCAAGAAGTTTGATGATCGAAATCGAGAGGCTGTTATGCTTCTCAAACTCTCTGTGACTGATGATCAGCTACCACAAATTCCTTCTGGCAAGACAGCTACTGAAATCTGGCAACATTTGAAGGAACTGCATGAGACATCTGACAAGAGCAGAACTTTCTTTCTAAAGAATCAGTTGTTCTCCATCATGATGGACGAACATATGTCTTTACAGGAACATCTTAACAAGATTAAAGACATTCAAGATCAGCTCGAAGCCATTGGTCAGACCATGGAGGAAGAAGATATGGTAGTCATCACTCTAAAAAGTCTACCAAAACCTTATGAACACTTCATAGAAACACTCAACATTACCACTACTAATGTTGATCTGAAGTTTCCGAAACTGTTATGCACCAAACTCCTGCAGCAGGATCGTTGGAAACAACAGTTTGGTAGTGGTGCTTCATCAGCCTCATCAGAAAATACTTTTGCTGCCAAATATCAAGCCTTTCAGCAGAAAGGTTCTTCTCAACCTTTTGATCTCGCTAAAAAGAAAAATGTGGAGTGTAATTACTGTCACAAGTTCGGCCACATGAAGAAAGATTGCCAACAGAGGATTGCTTCTGAATAGAAGAAACAGGAGGGTCTCATCAAACAGTGAATGTTGCATAACATTCCGAGCAGACGAAATCTGCCTTTTATGCCTTTATGGCTAAGAGGTCCTCAGATCATGTCCCATCTTCTGCCTGGTACATTGACTCTGGTGCATCACGTCATTTCTCTCACAAGCGTGATTGGTTTATTGACTTCTCATCTTTCAGTGATTCCGTGATATTTGGTGGAGGTGAGGAGTACACAGTGGTTGGCATAGGTACAATTCAGATCCAATCTGGTGGGCACACACTCATCTACTTGAATGTGTACTATGTTCCTGGTATGGAAATTAATCTATTGTCTGTCAGCCAGATTATGAGGAACTCTCCTTGGCTTGATGTGGTGTTTAGTGCACACAAGTGCTCCATTATTGACAAGGAAACTTATCTTACAGTTGTTATTGGCCTAGAAGATCATGGCCTATACAACGTTCTTGACACTGGTGATTCTCCAAAAGTGGCTCTAGCAACTCATGTTTCTCCCATCAGCACTCTGTGGCATCAGAGATATGGGCATCTAAACATTCAGTATCTCTCTCAGCTATCTCAAGAGGGACTTGTGTCAGGGTTACCTGATATTTAGACTCAACAGTTGGGAGTGTGTGGTGCCTGTCAAGCTGGCAAGCAACATCAGTCTTCATTCAAAGATGGAGAATCTTGGCACGCATCTAAGGTACTCCAGTTAATTCATGCTGATATTTGTGGTCCTATCTTCTGTTACTGGTTGCAAATATTTTTTGTTTATTGTAGATGATTTTAGCAGAAGATGTGGGTGTACTTTCTAAAACATAAATCTGATGTATTTAGTATATTTTAGAAATTTAAGTCCTTAGTTGAAAAAGAGTCTGGCTGTAATATCATAACTCTTAAAACAGATAACGGAGGGGAATTTTGTTCTTTTGCTTTCTCCAACTTCTTTGATACCCATGGCATCAAATGGCAGTTAACTACGACCTACACTCCTCAACAGAACAGTGTTGTCGAACGTCGCAACCATACGGTTGTTGAAATGGCTCGTTCCATGTTACAACACAGGAATGTTCCAAACAAATTTTGGGTTGAAGCAGTGTTTACTATTTTCTATCTTCTTAACCGATCACCTACTCAGGCTGTTAAGGGGAAGACTCCAGAAGAGGTTTGGTTTGGCCATAAGCCTAGGATCAATCCCCTCAAAGTGTTTGGCTCAATTGCATATGTTTGGATTCCAGTTGCTAAGCACTCTAAGTTGGATTCCAAAAGCCAGAAACTCATGATGACAGGGTACAGTGATCACCACAAGGCCTATAGGCTGATCGATATAGACATTGGTCGTCTTAGCTTTAGTCAAGACGTAGTATTTGATGAAGACAAAGGGTTCTTTCAGTCTCCTCCTTCTAAGCAGTGTTCTGACGATCAGCCTCACAGTGTTCTTCTTCTGTTAGGTCCACCTAATGGGAGGGATGATGCAGCATCAGTATTTGATGATGCACTACCTGAGCTTCCTCCAGAAAATAACCCTCTTCTTGTTGCTCCTATTGTTCCTAAGCCTCCTCCACCTCCTCCTAATATTGGTTCCTCTACTCTCCGGCCTAAATGGTGGGCTAAAACTATTGGTGATCTCCGGGATAATGAGCTCCTTGAAGGTAGAACTTCCAGAAATAACAGAAAATAGCAGTTTACAGTAAGTTTTGCTCTTATGGCTAACCTACACAATATTTTTGAGCCTCAAACCTATTCAGAGGCTAAGGGTACACCTAAGTGGGAACAGGCTATGGAAGCTGAATTCCAGAGTCTTCAGAAGAATCACACTTGGACCCTTTCTGATCTTCCTGCAGGGAAAAAACCCATTAGCTGCAAATGGGTGTATAAAGTGAAATACAAAGCTGACAGAACATTAGACAAGTATAAGGCTCGCCTTGTTGCTCGAGGGTTCTCACAGAAGGAAGGCATAGACTATGAGGAGACCTTTGCTCCTACAGCCAAGATGAGTACCATATGGCTTGTCCTTGCCTTAGCAGCTCAGTTCAATTGGAAAGTCCTTCAGAGGGATGTAAAGAGTGCTTTTTTGAATGGTGACTTACAGGAATAAGTCTACATGACGCAGCCTCCAGGATTCAAGGTTGTCGGTCAAGAACAGAAAGCCTATAGATTAGTCAAAGCACTCTATGGTCTGAAACAAGCCCCTCGGGCTTGGTACATGAAAATTGACAAGTACCTAACAGATCATGGCTTTCAGCGGAGTCCATCTAATGCAAACCTGTATATCAAACATACTGGTGATGATATTCTATTTGTGGTTGTCTATGTGGATCTTATCATTACTGGCAGTTCAGCACATTTGATCCATGGGATCAAACAGGATTTGTGCAGCGCTTTTGATATGACAGATTTGGGACTTCTTCATTACTGTTTAGGGGTGGAAGTTTGGCAAACTGAGAACAACATCTTTCTCTCTCAGTCCAAGTATGCCAACAATCTTGTGGACAAGTTCAGAATGCAGGATTGCAAACCTGCCACAACTCCTATGGAACCAGAGCTCAAACTTTCAGCTCAATCATCCTCACCACTTGTGGATGAAACTTTATTCAAGCAGTTAGTGGGCAGCCTCATCTACCTTATTGCCACTCAACCTGATATCAGTTTTGCAGTAAGCTACATTTCACGCTTCATGTCAGCTCCTAAGGCTAATCATTGGATAGCAACAAAGCGTGTGCTACGTTATATAAGAGGCACTCCTAATTATGGACTTCTGTACACTCGGAGTTCAGATCCTGCCCTCAGTGGTTACACAGATTCAAACTGGACTAGTTTGGTTGATGACTGTAAATCTACAGTTGCGTATGTGTTTAGTCTCGGATCCAGCGTTGTCACATGGACTAGTAAGAAGCAGCAGGCAATGGCTCTCTCCTCGACAGAAGTAGAGTATCGGGGAGCAATTAAGGCATCTTGTGATGCAGTTTGGCTTCGATGTATGCTTGCGGATATGCATGTTTCCCAAGCAAGTCCTACTCCCTTGTTCTGTGATAATTAAGGAGTGCTCAAACTCACCAAGAATCCAGTCTTCCATGAATGAAGAAAGCATGTGGAAACCCATTGTCACTACATTCGATAGCTTGTTGAAGACAGATCCATTCAGTTGTTGTATGTTCCCACAAAGGAGTAGCCAGCAAATATCTTCACCAAGCCTCTTGGTCCTGATAAGTTTGTAAAATTCAGAGGGTCTATAGGTGTTGTAAATAGATTGAGCATTGAGGGAGGGTATTAGAATAATGCTATTTTAGTGTTTAATGCTCATCTGCGATTGTAATTAGCAGTTTCTTGTTAGAAACTTGTTGTTTCTATATTCTTAGAAGAAACTTCTTGTTTCTACTTTCTTAGTAGAATCTTGTTGTTTCTGTAAATACAGTTGTATTATTTATTGAGCTTCACTGCTCATTGTAAATAAATCAATTCATTCTTTGAAATCCATATGTGTGTTTTCGCACTGTTTTATGCCTTAGCTGCTAGCCAAGGATGGGCTCTTCACCAAACGTGAAAATTGCTTTCATGCATGGCTTCCTTAAATAAGAAGCATTTGTGGAACAGCCACAAGGCTTTGAAGACCATGACAGGGAAGCTCATGTATGCAGACTGAAAAAAGCCTTATATGGGCTAAAGCAAGCTCCAAAAGCTTGGTATGGTTGCATTGATAGGTACTTGATAAAGCTTGGTTTCACAAGAAGCAGTGCAGACCCAAACCTTTACTTCACGACAGTCCAAGGTATACCTTTGATTTTGGTATTGTATGTTGATGATTTATTCTTGACAGGAGGAGAACCTCTTATCCTCTAGTGTAAGAGGGAGTTAGCTTATCAGCTTGAAATGAAAGACTGTGGTTTGATGCATTACTTTCTGGGTCTAGAGGTCTAGCAAAGACCTGGTGAAATTTATCTTTCTCAAGGAAAATATGTTGTTAAGCTTCTTGGAATATTTGCTATGGTAGAATGTAAGTCCATGCATACTCCTATTGAAATGAAGTTTAAGAAATTATGTGGCAAAGTTGCAAGACTGTGGTTTGATGCATTACTTTCTGGGTCTAGAGGTCTAGCAAAGACCTGGTGAAATTTATCTTTCTCAAGGAAAATATGTTGTTAAGCTTCTTGGAATATTTGCTATGGTAGAATGTAAGTCCATGCATACTCCTATTGAAATGAAGTTTAAGAAATTATGTGGCAAAGTTGCAAGACCTAGTCTAGCAAATCCCACAAAGTATAGACATCTCATTGGTGCTTTGATGTTTTTGGTAAACACTAGGCTTGACATATGCTTTGTTGTAAACACTTTAAGTCAATATATGATTGATCCCTTTCATGCCCACTAGATTGCTGCAAAACATGTACTCAAATACTTGCATGGAACTATCAATCTAGGATTGAAATACACTGCTAAAAATGTAAGACTTCATGGATATACTGATGTTGATGGGGTGGTTAACTTTGTTGATAGAAAGAGCACTTATGGGTGTTGCTTTAGTTTGGGATCTGTCATGATCTCTTGTATGAGCAGAAAGCAGAAATCTGTTGCACTGAGTACCACTGAAGTTGAGTACACTCTGCTAGCATGGCTAGCTATGAGGCAGTTTGGCCGAGGAAGCTTTTTGGGGAACTATTTGAGCAAGTTCCAAACAAAACAATTATATATTGTGAAAATAAGAGTGGGATTCATCTTGTAGAAAATCCTTTGTTTCATGACAAGTCCAAGCATATTGAGATCAAGTATCATTATATCTGGGATATGGAGCAGAGAGTAGCAGTGAGGATCTGTCACATCTCCACTGATGATCAGATCATTGACATTCTTACCACACCTTTACCGAAAGGAAAGTTCTTGGTTTTAAAGAGTAGCTTTGACTTATGGACGTGAACCTTCCAGGAAGCGGTCACAGCTGATTGAGAACACTAAGTTTTCTTTCTCGCCTATCAGAGCTCCCAGGATCAAGGAATAATGTCAGAAAGCTCATGTGGATGAGGGACCTCTTGTGTAGTGTGTGCCACAAGAGTAGGCCTTAGTATGCATCCAACCCACAGTCTAGGACGTAGAAAGAGCCACCTATCTGGCCAATAGGTGTAGTGAGACTTGTCTGTGTGACATGTCTAGGATATAAGTGTTCCACCACTCGACAAAACTTGGTTGTGTTTGATTCTTGTCTGTGTGACTTGTTTGAGTCTTGTTTATGTGATGCCTATGTTCTATCACTTAATTTTTTGATATGAAAATTGGTTGTGTAATCCTTGTCTATGTGAAATGTGATGATCTTTTCATTTCCAAATTTATGTCAAGTGGATGATTCTTCTTTAGATTGTGACTTCATTGTTATCGATGTTACAGAGCAGAGTTAAACTGAAATGAATGAAAAAGATCAAAGGAAGCAAGGATCTTTGATGCAGAAATAAATCCCTCCCTAGATGAGAGTGTGTTAAAATTTGGTAGCTCAAGGATGAATTCATCCTAAAAGAAATCATATCTTTCAGTTATGTTTGAACCACCTATAATAAAATTTCATTTATGACAATTCTAATATGACTTTCTAAAAATAGTAAGTCACATCTCAATTTGGATGTGACTTTCCAAAAATAGAAAGACATGTCTAAATGATCAAGGATGATCTAGACATATGGAATCTACTTTAAAATCAAATCAATCACGATTACACAAGTCAAGAATTATTATTTTTATCCTTACTAGTATTATTATTATGATACTATAATTTATAAAATAGTCTAAAATATTTTGCCTTTAATGGATTAATAAAAACAAATTCTCTCATGGAGTAAGTAAATTAAATTGAGAATCTCTTACTTGGCGATCGAGCCTCTCTCTTGGAATAAAATAGTAACTCCACACTTCAGAGAATGTAACTCTCCCTCACTAATTCAATGTATGGAAAAAGTGTGACTCCTCATTAAATGCAATTGTAACTCTCTCATTCAATTCGATTTGCGACTCTTACCAAATATTCTCTCATGTTTAAGTGTAACTCTTTCTCTCTCCCTAATTCGAATTGTAACTCCTCAAGACAAGTGTACCTCTCTCTTTATTCTTGGGATGAATTATGCTTCTCCTCAAGTAACTCTTCCCTCATGGAATTTAAGTCTCCTATTATTGACCCAATGAATGAATTCATTTTGTAACTCCTCTCCTTTCTCATCTATTAAAGCAAGAGAAAGTGAGAGTTGAGAGTAGCATGTTCATTGTAAAGAAGTAGAGTTAGTGTTGAATGTGTGCTAAAGAAGTGTGAGAGCAAGTGAAGAGTAAGAGCAAGAGACGAGTTGAAACAAGTGTGAAGGACAATATCTGATCAAGAGGAGGAGGTCTTCAAGCAAAGAGCAAGAGCACTTCAGCTGCAAGTTGATCAGACATTGGTGACTTTATTCATTCTCATTCTCTCTCTTTTTCTCTCTCTATATTATGTTGAAGAATTGAAGAAATCTAATAGAAGAATAACCATTTGGGTTTTGTTCTAGTCATTGGACCTAACTCTCAGTGTCTCGTATTTGTGTTTGGTTGTCTTCATATGATCCTTAAGTTTATGTTTTATCCACAATTGCTAATCTAAAAAGTTGTGAAGAAGAAATTTGCATTCTAGGTAATTGTAACAGCATAGAACATTAAATTTTCTGCAACGTTCATTCAGTTTTCTGCGAAGTACATTCAGTTTTCTGCAAGGTACATTCAACTTTCTACAAAATACACTCAGTTTTCTACAAAGTACATTCAATTTTCTACAAGTACATTCAGTTTTTTGCATAGAACTTTCAAGTTTCTGCAAAGAAATTTTATATTTCTACATAAAACTTGTTGAAAAGTGTAACTAGGTTCGGTCTTCATAATGACATGTAATTGTGACTTTTGTAAATGATGTAATGAAGAAAATAAAATTATTATTGTAAGCCTTCATGGGTTTCATGAGCAAGTGATTTTATTTTAATGGCTCCCATTGAGAGCCCTAGGATTGGTCATTAAAAGTCAAAGAGTCTATGTCATGTGTGAAGAACCCTTCTTGGGGATATAACAATTTATTTGACTCTATAATATGTCTAGAAAGCCCTCCAACGACAAGCACTAATACTCCTCTTGATGTCAATGTCAATGTCAATATGCATAAGAAACTCATGTCGACTCAGCTTATATGAAGACACATCTATTAGAGATGTCACGTCGGCTCATATACACGGACAGGCTACTATATATACCCACCTCGGCCTATTCCACAGTCAGAAGATTTCGCATCTCTCTCTGTTATCTTCGGATGGGTAAAAACAAAGAGAAAGTTCGAATCTTCAGTTCAAAGTTCGGATTCGTCTATGATTTTCGGATGGTAGATTACAGTAAGATGTGTGGATTCCTCTGAGAGCTATAGGAAAGCAAGAACACGTTCGGATTAAATAGAAGGCCTATAATGGGTTCGGATTTCTGAGATATCTATACAGTTCAGATTACAGTCACTTCAGACTATTGTGAGAAAGTTATGATGCTATGGAGGAAGCCTCAGATCAGAACTATATTGAAGACCACATATCCCGTGTTATTACAGTATTATAAGCCATGTGCCTCTATAGTGTTAAAGGGTCAATATGATCACAGCAAGAAGGATGCCATTACAATCAGAGGTAGTGGATCTATCTCAATTCGAAGAATGACCATTACAGAAGTAAGAATATGACAACGAGAAGATTGGTGAGGAGACAGTGATAAGGTCTTGATGATAATTATGTCGAAGTGAGAGAAGAATCAAGAAGAAGAGAAGACAATCAAGAGAATTAGTGTCTTGGTCTTGGAGTGGCTAATAGGTCAAGGGTCTTGGTCTTGGTATTTGTCAATTGGAATCTCTATAAGAAGAATTTGTGCGGGTTTTCCTCTCAAAGAGTGAGAGGTTTTGGCCCTGGCTCATAGCCTAAATAATGTGTCTCTTGTCTATTTATGTTCATGCATTGATCACTGTTTGATGAAGAAGAACACTAATAATCTAATATGAAGAAGATCCTAATGTAAACAAGTAAATAGCATTCACAAGCAGTAACTGATAGAAGAGAAATCACCTAATGCAAATGCCCTAGATTTCTCAATAGAACAATTTAGCAATTGGTTCAGCTTCTATTGGTTCAGCGTCTATCAATTTAGTCATATATGCTGCATATCCTAAATATCTCTTTTGTCTTTTTCTTTCTCTAAAAGTTCCTTTAGTAGCTCCATGTTCTATGGCATCTTCAAGTGTAGTTTTTAACTAGTTTGGGCTCTTCTTTGTTTCGAGAATGATTAAAGGTTGAATAGGCACACTTCATCCTTCTTCTTCTTCTTCTTCATGGTTTGTAGTTGCCTTGTCATGGTGCTCTTCTTCTTCAAATAGTGGTATATCTTTGTCATCGGATTTGATTGGAATATCCTTAGATCTTTTGTAGGCATGATTTTCATCAAATATAACATCCCTACTAACTTCAATTTGTCTTCCTTCCTTGATGTACATTCTATATGCTTTTGAAGAAACACTATGACCAACAAAGATCCCTTTTATGCTTATAGAATCCAAATTCTTTTGATGGTCTTTTGGAACATAGATGTATGTGGGACACCCAAAGATTTAGAGATGGTTCACACATGGCTTCTTTCCTGTGAATGCTTCTTCCAGTGGCATACTATCAAGGATTCTATGGGGACTTCTATTTTGTCTATATAGTGTTGTCATTGTTGCTTCTTCCCATAAAAACTTTGGTAGATCTTGATCAAATATCATAGTTCATATACATTCTTCAATTGTTCTATTTTTCTTTTTTGCAACTCAATTTTGCTCGGGGTTGTAGGGAACAACAATCTCCCTCTTAATATCTTCTTCTTGACAATATGCAATTAATTCTTTTAAAGTGTATTCCCCACCATTGTCAAATCTTAAAGTCTTTATCTTTCTTTCAGTTAAGGTCTCCACTTCATATCTAGATTCCTTGAACTTTTCAAATACTCTGTCCTTTGTCTTGGGAAGATAAAACCAGAGTTGCGGGGGAATGTTCCCCCCCTGCTCCCGCTCCCAATCCGCGCTCCGGGCGGGAGCGAGTCGGGAGCGCACTCCCGAAATCACTCCCAAACGGGACCGATTTGGGAGCGATTTCAGGAGCGTAGTCCCAATAAAAAAAATTGCGATCCCTACCAATTTCGGGAGCGACATCAGGAGCGTCGCTCCCAAAGCGAAAATTACAGCTCAGGAGCGATCGCTCCCGATTGCTCCCGAGCGTTAAATTTTCACTCCAGGAGCGATTCGACCGACGCCGGGAGCGATCCGGGTGGAAAAAAAGCCACGGACGTGAAAAAAAAATCAAATTTAAAAAAAATATATATATGTTTTAAAAACACAATGGGGCAAAAAAAAATTCATTATCACTTGAATGCGAGCAAGAGCAAAGGAGTGAGGAGAAGCGAGGAGGAAGTGCCAAGGAGCAAGGAGCAAGTCTATAAAGAGGTAAGTAACTTAGTAATTTAGTTAGTTTAATTAATTTAATTTAGTTATGTAGTAATTT
>APFE031211356.1:0-11003 GCA_000404065.3 Pinus taeda | reverse complement strand
ATTTAATTTTCACCTTTTTATGAATGAATCTTCTAGAAGAGGTACATAATAGTAAAAGTGTCATAAAAGTACATTAATTACATCACATAGGATAATAATCCACCCGAAAAAGTCAAACAGGGTCAAACTGCGTTTTTCTGAGCTGTACAATGCATTTCTGGACAATTCTGCCTGACGGGTCGCGCCCCCCTCCATGACGGGTCGTGCCCCTTTGGAGCCATGTTTGGGGCACTTTCAGGTGGCCAATTGAGCAAACATGGGCTTTTTGGAAAGGTCTGTGAGTCTACTTTCCAACCCAACTGGAAGTTTTGAATTTGGAGTTCATTTTCCCTGACAAAAATCAATTCTCCCAAGACAGCTTTCTGTAGTTCAAAAAAGTGGCAGAAAGTCAAATTTTGCATGTTTTTTTACTTTCTGGAGGCCCAAAACTTCACCAAATCTCTAGTCCATTGATGAGAATGTGTAACTTTGCATGAAAAATATGGAAATGCTGAGCTTTTGCAAAATGGAGTTGCCGGGATGAAGGTTCTCACGGGGGGTGAGACCCGTTAATGGGAAAAACATGTGTTTGGCACAAAAAATTCACAAATGACAAAATTTTCTCCAAATTTCTTGAAATTTGGGCTGGGAGTCCCCAATCAAGTACCATGCTCATTCAAAGAGGCTTTGGCCAAATTTTGGAGTGGATCAGGCGTTTTCCTTTGTTTTTGTGCTTTGGCCAACCGTCCTTGGAGCACCTTCGTTCTCGCCGGTATTTTTGACATTTCTTTAAAACCATGACACCTCTGAAAGAAATGAAGGAGTTTTTTATTCCTTGGCATGCTGGGGACAAAATAATCTCTTAGTTTTGAAAAAATCATCTTTGATTGCTCAGAAACATCATTTTAGTGAAACTTATCCCGATGTGTGGAACAAGGGTTTTGGTCGAAATGAAGCGAAATGAAGGGGATAAGGGGCTTCTAAATTCTTGAGGAAATTTTTTGGAGTAGGGAGGGATGTTAGGAAGCAGGGGAAAGTGGAATCTTAGAGATTGATTGAGGGGAAGGGGTCCAAAAGGGCAAAACACAGTCCCAACCTAGAAAATTGCTAGGTTGTAGCAAGAAACTAGGGTTTGTGCAAAAATGAGGATTTTGGGGGATCTGAGTGTTGGGAAGTTCTTGATAAGGTACATTAAGGATAGGGGAAGGTTTATGAACATCAGGAAACAAGTTTTTCCGTTGCTTTGAACCGTCCAAGAGAAATTTCCTTCAAAACCCTAGGAAAGAGGGAAATGAACCTTGCTAGCCACAAACTAAAGCCATGGATAAGCTGTAAAAAAATGACCCTATGGAACTTGACATTGATGATGAAAACCCTATGAATGATGATAGGCTCAGCTGAATAGTGACATAGGTTGGCATTTGGGAAAATTTGAAAAGAGTGAGAGAAAACCCTAGACCTAATGCCTAGTGACCAAATTTTGCTTGAAGAGTCACTGAAATGATAAAATTTGACCTTGACACTTCAAAATCACTTTGTAAGAGCACATTTGATCACTGGGGGAAGGCTGGAAGACTGACACTAACATATAGGAAGGAGGTGGAGGACGAGGTGAAGGAAGAGGTGAAGGTGGAGGTGTTGGAGGAGGAGGAGGAGGTGAAGCTTGAGGTGGAGGAGGAGGGGATGGACAGTGAGGAGGTGGAGGTGGAGTTGGAGGTGGTGGAGGAGAAGGGCGAGGGGAAGGTAGGCAAAGGCGGTGGAGGTAGAGGTGTAGGTGGAAAAAGAGGTGGAGGAGTTGAAGGTGGAGGTTGAGGTGGAAGTATAGGAGTTGGTTGTGGAGGTGGAGGAGGTGGAGGAGGAGGAGGTAGTGGTGGTGAAGGAGGGGGTAGAGGTAGAGGAGGAAGCAGAGTGGGAGGAAAAGGTGGTGGAGGAGGTTGAGGTGTAGGTGGAGGTGTTCGAGGAGGAGGTGGAGATGCAGATGCAGGAGGAGGATGTAGAGGTGGAGGAGGAGATTATGGAGGTGGAGGAGGTGGACGCAGAGGAGGAGGAGGAGGAGGAGAAGTTGGATGAGGGAGTTGAGGTTGTAGTGGTGGAGGTGGAGGTGCAGTAGGAGGTGGTGGAGATATAGGTGGAGGTGGAGGATGTGGATGTGGAGGAGGTGGAGGTGGTGGAGGAGGAGGTGGAGGTGGTGGAGGAGGATGTGGAGCAGGAGGAGGAGGAGGATGTGGAGGAGGATGTGGATGAGGAGGATATGGAGGAGGATGTGGATGAGGAGGATGTGAATTCTTATGTGAGTGGTTAATAAAGTCCTTCATGTCTACGATTATTAAATATTTTTCCATGGTAGGAACCCAAATTGAGGTGTGAGCCATCATTTCGTGCCCATAATCTTGAGATGGTCTATTCTCAGGTAGGTAACATATACGATATCATTTCTATTTCTCTTCCTCATCAACTAATCCTCGGAATTATACAACAAGAATCCATTCCTATGGTGTTGTGCGGTCCATCTCAAAGAATTAGTGAGAGAACCTTTCAAATGGGTCAATGAGTATATGTTATGGTACACTAGCTAGAAATCCTCCTATGCAGACTCATAATTCTCTTGTTCCCACCAATGAGGTCAAATCTATTCATTCCACATCAACAAATAACCCTTAGTAATCATGAGGTAAGATGAAAGAGAAATAATATAGAACTTTGAGTTGGGAACAAGAAGCATTGTAAACCGTAGAGAATGTTGGGGTTGGCTCAAAAGATAAGAAGAATAAAATCCATCTTCCTTGTAATATTTGTGGGGAAGACCATCTCAATCATTAGTGCTTCTCAATGGATAATATTCGTTGATAATTCATTCAACAGTCTGTTGCTTGTCAACCTGTTACCTTGAAAAGTCCATTTCCAACCTAGCATTTACTAAAGAATTTACTAAAGCTCTATAAACATTAAAACCTACACCCTAAACCATAAGCATTTTATAACATTTTAAACCCTAAACGCTAAACCCTAATAATTATATAATCCTTTAACAAGCATTTTGTAGCTTTTTTAAAGTGCTAATTAAAAGAATTTACTAAAGTGTTATAAACCCTAAACCCTAATCATTTTATAACGTTTGAAACACCAACACCTAAACCCTAAACCGTAAACGCTAAACCCAAATCATTTTATAACATTTTAAAAATTGTTTTCTAGCTTTCATTTAAATGTTTATTAAAATCGTTTTGAAAAAGCGTTATCCTAAATCCTAAATCCTAAATCCTAAACCCCAAACCCTTACTCTAATCCCTAGGTATTTTATAACATCTTAAAAAAATTGTAACTCTTATTTAAGTGTTTATTGAAATCATTTAATGAAGTGTTATAAAAACTAAACTCTAAAGCCTAAAATGCAAACCATAAAGCCTAAACCCTATACCCTAAACCCTAAACCCTAAGTATTTTATAACATTTTAAAAAGTGTTATGTAAGATTCATTTAAGTGTTTATTGAAAGTAATTACTAAAGTGTTATAAACCCTAAATCGTAAAAGCTAAACTCTAAACCCTAAACGCTAAGCATTTTATAGCATTTTAAAAAGTGTTTTTCAACTTTTATTAACTCTTTATTAAAGTGCTTAGGGTTGTAAGACTTTAGTAAATTCTCTTAATAAACACTTAAAAAAAGTTACAAGGCTTTTTAAATTGTTATAAAATGCTTACTATTTAGGGTTTAGGATTTGTAACACTTCAATAAATGCCATCAATAAATACTTAAAAAATGTTACAAAATACCTTTTAAAATGTTATGCAATGCTTAGGCTTTAGGGTTTAGTGTATAGGGTATAGGGTTTAGGGTTTGGGGTTTAAGGTTTAGGGTTTGAACTTTTATAAAATGCTTAGGGTTAGGGCTAAGGGTTTAGAGTTTAGAGTGTTATAAACCCTAAACCCTAAACCCTAAGCATTTTACAACATTAGAAAAACTATTTTGTAACTTTTATTTAAGTGTTTATCAAAATAATTTACTAAAGTGTTATAAACCTTAGATCCAAAACCCTAAACTCTAAACCTTATACCCTAAAACCTAAACCCTAAAACCCAAACCGTAAACACTCAACCCTAAACACTAAACACTAAACCATAAGCATCCTATAACATTTTAAAAAAATGTTTTGAAAGTTTCCTTTTAAGTGTTTATTAAAAGCATTTAGTAAAGTGCTATAAACCATAAACTGCAAAACCTAAACCCTAAAACACAAACCCTAAACCCTAAATACTAAGAATTTTACAACATTTTAAAAATGGTTTTGTAACTTTTTATTCAAGTGTTTATTAAAATCATATACTAAAGTGTTATAAACCATAAACCCTAAACCCCAAGCACCAAACCCTACACCATAAACACTAAACGGTAAACTCTAAGCATTTTATAACATTTTTAAAAGCATTTTGTAACTTTTATTTAAGTTTTTATTAAGAGAATTTACTAATGTTATAAACCCACAACCCTCAACCGTAAACCTTCAATCCTCAACCCTCAACCCTAATCCCTAAACCCTAAACCCTAAGCATTTTATAACATTTTAGAAAGTGTTTTGTCACTTTCATTTAAGTGTTATATTAATACCATTTGCAAAAGTCTTATAAACACTAAACTGTAAAGGTTAAACACTAAACCACAAACCGCAAACCCTAAAACCTAATCCCTAAACCCTAAACCCTAACCCTCATCTGCAAACCCTAAGCCCTTAACCCTAAATCCTAAACCCTAAACCCCAAGATGTAAATTCTAAACCCTAAGCATTTTATAAAATTTTGAAAAGTGTTTTTATCTTTTATTTAAGTGTTTATTAAAATAATATACTAAAGTATTATAAGACCTAAACCCTTACCTGTGAACACTAACCACAATCCCTAAATCCTAAACGCTAATAATTTCATAACATTTTACCTAATCTTTTCACCTTTTCACTTAGAAAATGACAATAACAAAAGAAGTAAGCAAGTTTTGAAACTAGCTGAAAAAGCATATCCGTTGGAAGAATTGACTGTAGTAAACGTGCATAAAATAGAAATAATTATGAAATATGAGTTGGCTAGAAAATGCGTATCTATTGGAAGGAGTGGTAGACGTCACTAAATCATATCCTTTAATTTGGAAAAGCCAAAAAAAACATAAATAATTATGAAATATGAGTCGGCAAGAAACGCGTATCTGTCCAAAGAAAATTTATGAGGCATATTTGTAGTTTGAATAAAAATGAGGCGAGAACACCTATAAATTTCAGATCATCACCCTCCCTTCTCCTCATTGATTTTTTGTTTGTGCTATGTTTTTGCGGTAATCACTTCAATTTGGGTGTTTGAATCATGTTTTTGACGATGGAAATGGATTCAACACCATCGAATACCTCTAGTGCACCTAAAATTATGATGTTTGACAACTTTTACTTGTATTTACAAAAATCACTACCAGAGTTTTTCAAAATATGATCAGAATTTCCTAAAGTTTAGGGTAAAAAAGCATATATATTAAAATTGCTTTTTTTTCTTTTGTGTATAGAAGAAATAAGTCATAAAACTAATTTTAATATGTTTTAATTTTATGAAAGATAATAATATTCCACTATTTAAGATTAAAATATGTTTCTTCAACATTCAATAATTTCAAATTTTTTATTTTATGTAGAAAAATATTTTTTAAGTAAAAATAAATATTTTGTATTTAATATACAATATTTATACATATTTTTAAATTTTAGCTTGAAATGGAAATACAATGCTTTCAAATCCCTATTTTAATAAACATAAAATCATTATATCTGAAAATGGTATAAATGTTATTACTCAACTTTTTGGAAAGCAGATAGGAAATGGAAACAATATTATGATCTAATTTTCTCTTATTTTAAATTAAAAAGAAGTTTCTAACCTATAAAGTTTTCATAGGTTTTTATGTTATCTTAGCCATAAAGTCAGTGTAGTGCCAACAAAGTAGAGCATCTTTGCTATAGTTGAGGGACTCGTTTAGGCTTTTTGAAGTAAGGTCATTTTTTATTTTAATTTTTCTATGTATTATTTTTTAAATGTATTTAGATTTTTAAATTATTATTTTTATTAATAATATTTTAAAATTATTTTCATGTAATAAAACCTAGTAATAATAATTAAAAAATAAAAATTAACTGAAGCAAAAATCTTGCCATGTAATTAATTTTAATGAATAATAATAACTAAAAAATAATAAAAACGAATGTTTAATCATGTAACTGAGGCTAATTAATAATAGTAATTAAAGAATAAAAAACAACTAAAGTAAAAAAAACTCTCAAATAATGGGAATTGTGAAAGAAGTTGCAAGTTACCTAAAACAAAGGAACTCTTAAGGTAAGTTCGTTTTTGAAAAAATTAACAACCAAATCTATTAGTAAATAATAAAGTTGAGTTGGCTGAAAAATCTCATCTGTTGGAAGAGATTAGTTTATAATAAATCTCAGTTGCCTAAAAAAAACCCTTCTCCTAGGCCTCATGTTAAATTGAAATGTAATGTTTTCAACCTTTTATTTGGAAATATATAATCGTTATGTGTCTAAGATATAATATTATAGTAAAGTTATATAATTAATATCATAACTTTTTGGCAACTGCATATAAGACAAATAATATTACCATATAATTTTCTCTTATTTTAAATTAAAACAACTTTTCTAACATATAAATAATAAAAAAAATATGTTATCTTATTATTTATTTTAAATTTTCCATGTTTTTTTTTAAATGTGTTTTAATTTTTTAATTCTTACTTTTAATGAGAGTGTTTTAAAAATCTTAGTATGTAACGTAGCCAAATTATTAATAATAATTAAAAAAAAAACTCCAACAAAATAAGGGAAATTCAAATGTCAAAGAAATTGATGCTTAAAAAATACACGAAATCAAAAGATAAGTTTGTTTTTGAAATAATTAACAACCAAATCAATTACTTAATAATAACTGAAAAAGCCTATCCTTGCAAAGAGTGGGAGACATAGACCTCGGTAAAAAAATAATAATTATGATGGATGAAAACATAAATAATTATAATGGATGAGTATTATGATGGATTAGTGGGCCAGCCAAGAACGCATATTTGTTGGAAGAAGTGGGAGTGTGTCTAAATTATATTTGTTGATATGGAAAAAGCCAAATGAAACAGAATATGTACACATAATGAGGCATATTTTCCCCTTTTATGTTAAAGGATATAGAATTACCTATAAATTTCAAATATTCTTCATCTTTGGTCAACCAAAGAGGTACAGAGAATTAGAGATATTTTTTTCCCCTTTTATGTTAAAGGAGGTAGAAGTACCTATAAATTTCCAATATTCCCGCTTTTTGGTCCTCTTGCTCTCTTGACTGTTTTTTGGGTATGTTTTATGGGAAGCACTTTTTTGGTATGTTTTATGGGAAGCACTTCAATCTGGGTGTCTATTTTTTGTACTTTTATGGAGAGACTAATGATCCAAATCAGACACTCAGTGTGTAAAATATATTGTCCCCAACTTGTGGAGGAGGACAATGGATTTGGACCTCTAGTCTATTTTTGATGATCATTAGTTGGATGCCATTTTGATGAATACTTTAATTAGTTTAACCTCGTGCATGTTAGGTTAATCTCTTTAAACCAGCCTCGTGTCCATGTTGATTTTGATAATTAGTTTATCTTGTTCCATTTACTTGGATTTTGAGAGTCTCCCTTAGGTTCCACTTCTAGAACAATGGATTTGGAAATATGGCCTTTCCAGAAGATGTTTGTGACATGCAATTGATTGAGATCAATGTTTTTTTTATTGTGTTACCTTACTTAGATATTTGATCTGCACTTTTGTTGATTTCCACGAAATGAAATTATGAGTAAACTTGTGAACTTCAATTGAAAAAAAGTTACTTTGCTTGGTGAAAAACTATAATTGGAAACTGCATATATAATACATGAATATTACCATATTAATGTACATTAAAAAATAATTCTCTAAATATACCTTTTTAATAAAATTTTATGTCAATTTTTTTTTTTAATTCTTAAATTATTACTTATTACATACATCTCTTTAAAAATTTTACCATCTAACTAAGAATATAATTATCCAATCAAATTAACTCCAAGATAATGGGAATTCAAATGGTATCTTGGAATTCAAATGGTAAATGATTTGATTGTTACCTAATATTTTCACCTTTTTACTTAGAAAACTGCAGTAACACAAGCGGTAAACAATTTTCGAACCTAGCTGAAAAAGCATATCCATTGAAAGAATTGACTCTGGGAGAAGTGCATAAAATAGAAATAATTATGAAATATGAGTTGGCCAGAAAACGCGTATATGTTGGAAGGAGTGGAAACGCGTATCTGTTGGAAGGAGTGGTAGACGTCACTAAAGCATATCCCTTAATTTGAAAAACCCAAAGAAAAGAGAAATAACTATGAAATATGAGGTCGCTAGAAACGCATATCTGTTGGAAGGAGTGGTACACGTCAATAAAGCATATCCGTCAATCTGGAAAAGCCAAAGAAAACTGATGAGCCATATTTTTAGTTTGAACAAAAACGA
The DNA here is from genome assembly GCA_000404065.3 of Pinus taeda. Taxonomy (NCBI): domain Eukaryota; kingdom Viridiplantae; phylum Streptophyta; class Pinopsida; order Pinales; family Pinaceae; genus Pinus; species Pinus taeda. Next base: position 2,452 of record APFE031211356.1, on the reverse strand, counting down.
AGCGGAAACACCTATAAATTTCAGATAATCACATTCCCCCCTCCTCTATTGATTCTTTGTTTGTGCTGTCTTTGTGGTAATCACTTCCATCAGGGTGTTTGGTGTTTATGTCTTTTTCTTTAGGCTTCCTTGTACGTAAAATTCAATGTTTTAAATTACATTGTCTTCGTGTAAAATTTGATTTCCCAATTTAATATTTCAAATTAGATTGTGCGTGTAAAATTTCATGTCTCATATTTGTATGAGGATAATGGATTTGGATTTCTAGCCAGCTCTAGAAGATCATCTGTCGGGTAAAATTCTATGTCCCATATTTGTCCATTGAGAGAAGAGGTGGATAATAGATTTGGACCTCTAGCCCATTCATCATGTCTTGGATGTAATTTTGATGAATTCTCTTTCGTTCGATGAGAACAAGAAATTTGGACCCATGGTTTTTTCGAAAAAAGATACTCTGCTAAATGCAATTGAATCATACCAATGTTTTTTTTTTCATTGATGTATGCATTGGGCTTTTTCTTTCATTGATGTATGCATTCTGTTATTCACTTAGATATCCGCTTTGTCCCTTTTTATATCTTTGAGTTGACTAAGTTTATTTCGTATATGTTCGAATAAGTTTATTCCCAAACTTGAACTAAATTCATTAAGCCTTGTGTTTCTCTTTTGTTATGATTTGATGAATAAGAACTGCCAATGGGCGAGTTGATATGTTCCAATGCCCTCTTTTTGCTGCTACCCTCACCATTGTTGGTCTATTCTCCAAATTGCTTCCAGGTACTTTGTTTATTTCTTTCTGCTTTGTTTATTTAAATTTAATATAATTTTTTTTAATGTAATTTTCTTACATTAATGTACCTCCAGTTAGTTTCGCCTCTTTAAATCGGCCTCATATCGTTGTTGATTTTGATAATTAGTTTATCCTATTCAATTTAGGTCCATCTCTATGTCTGTTTTCAAATTTGTGTGGGTTGCAACAAGAATAGTTTGTACTTCGATTTTGAGGGTTTCCTTTAGGCTCGGCTTCCAGAACACTGTTTTTCATATCACTTAAATTTTAAGGTTTCATTTAATCTCCACTTCAAGAACTCTTTTTTCATATCACTTTCTTTTAATATCATGGTAGTACAATTTACTGTAAAATTCATTCATTGAATTATTGGTACCAATTTCAACCAGTTGACTAGGAGACAACGCTTCTTTTTGGTGAAATACACGAGCTATTCAATTACTTAATACACGAGCTATTCAATTACTTAGAAACTACAGTAGCCCAATTTTGGCACTCATCTCATCTTTGGACATAAACTTCCATCTTCATCTATCTAGTCTAGTTTCCACTCAAATCCACACGAAATCGAATTCTTAGCTTCGTCACACACTATAATTGTCCACTCATAGGTTACGCTATAAAATCATTTAAAATAATTTTAGCAAAGTCATTTTTCATGATTCTGGGTCAGGTTAAGGTCCTTGGTTCGTAACTTCATCGCTATCGAAAACCAAAGTAAGATATATATCTTGTTGAGGATTTGGGTGCGCCCAGATTTTTACTTACCTTTGCCATCGGTTTCTTTTGAAGTTTAAGGCTTTCAAAATGTATTCATTTTATACCGATCCATAATAATTACATTTCCACACCCAACGATCTCAAGCTAAGATGTGGACCCTCGTTGTATGGTCTCTACGATTCATAGTAGTTGGGATTGAAACCGGGTTGTACGGTTAAATGACTAATCACAGCGATCGTATGCAAATAGGGTGATATCACTGGGGCATGAAATAACAAGATTTTGTTAGATATGATATCGCTTGCATTATCTGATCGATTGGTGAGATGTATCCACCAATACCATGGAAAGGCTCTTCAATGCTCTTACCACAAGTGTCTGAACGCGAAATATAAAAATATAAGCTTATGTTTTGGAGGATGTCTGGGTTTAAGAGCGTTTTACCAGTTACCAAAAGCACATATTATTATAGTTTTGAATTCAATTAAGTATTAATTTTATCCACCACTTTTATAAAGTTTTTTTATATTTTAGCTAAAATGTAGAATAGATTTTATCAACCCGTAGTTTATTTAAATATATTTTAGGTTGAATGTGAAGAAAATAATATATTAAATTATACTACAATTTAGAATAATATAATTTAGTTAAAACAATTTATGCTAAGATGATATTAAATATGACGAATCTCATTTAGTTGACAACATTAATGGGTTAAGGTCACTTTCTTTGAAGTTAGATTTAATTTATGATATACCTCTTTATATGGTGAGGTGAGGTCAATTCAAATCAAAATTTATTATGACATATATATAACATGTTTTATCAAATTTCAATTGTTTTTTAGTAATGTTACTTAAAGAATATCTCACAACAAATATTATTATAAACTATATATTATAGATATTTTTATAGTGGGCTTTTTTATTTTTTTTTTATTT
>APFE031211352.1:0-19505 GCA_000404065.3 Pinus taeda | reverse complement strand
AAAAATTAATAAAACACCAACCATTGTTAGTGAATTTATCAATAATCCTCCTGATCCTGCAAAGGACATGTTTTCATAGTTGGAAGCACAGTTGTAGATATAAAACATAATTTGAGTCTCCTCATAGTGGACCTAACCAATAAGTTTTATTTATTAAGAAAATATGGGGGTTCTAACTGAGAGGTCCAATCTATTGGAAGATCAGGAGATTAAGAAGAAATAGATAAGGAGTGAAAGAGAGAACCTAAAAAGGATATACCTAGTTTGAGTGTTGCAAATCATTCATAGTTCCTATTCAAAAAGGAAGTGAAGGTTGACATAAAGTGTTATTAACGTGATATTAATGCTCTAAAGCTAAATCATTAGCTGTAGTAATTGGAATTTTATTTTAATGTTTGACATATAGACGAAGAACATAATATTTTGTTGGCTTAGCTGAAATTAAAGGGCCATGTCCTGACCTAGTGGGAAATCTACACAAATAACATGAGACTAGACGAAGATCGTGTAGGGACTAAGTGGGAGGAATTGAAAACCCTCCTAAAGTTATAATTTTATCGTATTGAGTATGTAGAGGACTAATGAATCCAATGGCATTCCTTCAAGAAGAAGTAGGGGTAGATTGTACAAGAGTACACCACAAGATGAAGAAAGATGGCTATAATGCCATATTTTTACTTTCAAATTTCCTTACTACACTCAAAGAAGGCACTAAGGATTCATATTCTAAAATACACACCTCTTGTTGGATGACTTCCTTTAATTTTTAGGGCTAAAAAATTATCCTATGAAATGTTCTTTACCTTGCGAATCAAATATTCCTTTTTTGTAAGCTTGGCAAGACTACATCTTCATCATGTCCAATATGTCACCCCAATCGAGGAGCAGAATTGAATCAGTGACTTCACATCAAGGAGTGCCTTAACAAAGTATCAAATCATCATCTACATAAGACCTCGTCAGTCCCCTAGAACTCAGCTTTTGGAATTGTTGAATGTGCACTATAATTGGACCTTTTTTCAAAACATTCACCAATTGACTAAAGAATATATTCCTCATAATAACCCATAATGTGCTAGAAAGTCCTTCATGAACATTGACAAATATATGATAGAATATTTTTTCCTTTCACAAATATACTGATACAATTCAATTTGATCTAATTCTAAATACGTAGATGTCATATGTTACCTTTTGTAAGGCTACCATTTTTCTTAGATAAATGTATTGCTCCATCTAAAATATCCATGTTACAACATTTGTACTATCAAACTTCCACATGTCAATATCGGAATGTAGTAGTTCCTTGGTGCTAACCTAAACTTGTAATGGTGTGTATCTTGGATTGAAAATTAATTATTATGGTTCTATGATTTAATATTTGTGTCTAATTGTGATAAAATACTTGTAATATGTGATTGAGTCTCGAAGCAATTCTTCTCCTTATGTTTATCTTTTCCCTCGAGATTTTGTAATATAATGTTTATTATTTCTTCCTTATCCTCATTCACAAATTATTTTATTTATTCCTTATCTTCATTCATATTATTTTCGATTTCATCCATCATATTAATTTTCTATATTTTCAACTGATTATTTCACTTATGGCAATTCATCCCTCATAGTATCACTTATTTTTTGAAATTGGATTTCCAACATGGAATTGGTACTCAAGTCTTATGTTTCTTCATGATTCATTAATAAGCCTTCGGGAGGTTTAATTGGTGTAACAAATTTTGGATCTTTATTTGGAGCCATAATAGTACTCGTCTCTTTCACAACTTTTCGTCGCCTAAAAAAATGGATCTTCTAATAAAACGTTATGTCACTTGTAAGTTACATTCTTTTAAAACCCTAATTTGGAGTTTATCTCGATTGTTGATATTTGTCTTGAAATTTATCTTAATATGAGTCCTTTTGAATCTGAAATTTTGGCCCATAATACTATGATATGTTTCCTTTTTAGTTCTATAGGTTTGACCACAATCTCATGAAAGTTATGGTACCATTCTAAGTTTCTCAAATCTTGTTTATTTTTTACTTCTTCCCAAATAAGAACTTGTAAGAAGTGCTACATGTACAATTTCTCAAATATGATGTTAAATTTTTTATTTGAGGTACCTCGGTAGGTCCCATTAGATATCTATAATTTTCACATTATGAAGTGCCCCCCAAAAACATAAAAGTGAAAATTTTAATATCACTTGTTTAAAATTGATTTTATGATCATTCATAAACTATAACTTCTATATGGTATATCTATGAAATTAAATTGAAAAAAAAAAATATAAACTTTTTACTGCATGTACCTTGAGATGACTTCTCAATTTCTCAAAATTTCATGATCTAAAAATTATCAAAACGAATCCACAGAAAACATATGAATATAACTTGTTTGAAGTAGTAAAATGCTAGGATCATAGCTCTGATACCAAACGTTATGAGCCATGCGCCTTCAAAATGATAAGAAATGCATACTTGTAGTCCAACTGAAAATGGGAACTTTTTTTACAATGAATACAAGGTACAAGACAATATTACAATCCTAAGACTTGGTATCACTTCGAATAATGTTTACATTTGTAAATAGGTAAGATTATTTTTTTGGTTGTTGAGTTTTGTTGAGATATTTTCTTAACAAGAAATTCCTTGTTTGGAATCTGTTGGATCTCATGAGCACTATTTATGTAGCTTGTAACTTGGCCTTGATAGTTATATACAATTTTTTTTTACTGGATATGTGTGCCATGTTTATTCATCAAATTTCTTGCATGGTACCAGAGCCTGTATGGGCCCGACTCCCTCAATGGAGTGCCAAGAAAGATGTGAGAGGCATGAAAGGTGATCCTTTATACATAGATTATCTTAGAATAGATGTGTAATATTTTTTGTATTAGAAAATATTTTTGTGTTGTTTTCTTTGTAAGTGTCAGCAGTATAGGGTATCTCAACTTCATGAATGCTGATTTTTTCTTTATCGAAAGCCATTTCCAACTGCAGATCGGAGAACCTGCATATCTTTTATCTTGGTATAATATTTACAATGGGAATGGTTCTTATGGTGGATTCATTTTATCCCGAATGGTTTTTTCTCATTGAATTGATCTCATCGTTCACCGATCACTTCACTTTTACATTATACAGAGAGAGAGATTTTGGTGGGAAACATAGCTCTAAATTTGGTTAGAGCCATGGGATGCTTAGACTCTGTAAAAGTTTGTCAATTGTGTGTCTAATATTATGGATAACTTGCACAATCTCGTGACCATTCCTTGCTTGTTATGAGAGATGTGAATTCATGTCTTCCATTGAATTTATAACATTTTGATCAGAAAATGATCATGGAAAGCAAGGCATCCAATATTGTAAAGCATCTACTCTACAATAGATTGATCTCGTTCCTCATGGAAAATATAATATGCAGGATGTTGATGGGAATAAAATGTTCGACAGAGGGTTTTAGAAGATTCATACAACTAATGCAAGAGGTGTCAATTCTATTCGATGCATTTTATATGAGAGACAACATTCTGTTCAACCTTCATTTTGTCTAGATTTTCAAACCTTTTGATAAGGATCTCTTATGCCTTCACCTAGTTTTTTGTAGTTATTATCATCCTTTTCTATACATTGTTGGATTATTATAGAGGCATTAAGAGGTAACACGTTATCATTCTATGAATTCTCTTTGTTCCAATTATTTCAAGGTATTTGCCTAAAAATGTCACTAATAACAGGGTATCCCTGTGATAGGTGTACAATTCCTATTCCAACATCACAGTTCCTACTCCAGCAGTATAGTTCCTGTTTTTGCAATACAGATCATGTTCCCACCTCCATGATTATAATATATCCAGCTACCATGATAAGGAACAAGAATATGGGTTTTGTGGAGCGGGGGCTCAAGATGTTGTTAGGTTTCCTTAATCACACCCAAGTCTTCAAGATAACGTGTAGAGTGAAGGTCAAAGAATTCAGTCAAACTATTTTCTATAAGAAACAAATTTTATAAAGAGAATGATATTCCCACGGATACTATGGAAAGGACTTCATGATTTCGTACTGGTCACTGTCTTTGTATGGAACCCCAGATTGGTGGAAATCCAGTTAAATAAGAAAACTACTTATTTTGGTATAGGAATCATGTTAAAACTCTAAAATTATATATGATGTTTAACCTTTGATCTGGATGATCATGATATATTGTTATTATAAATAGGGAAACCTTTTACAATAGAGGCGACTAGATTTGGAATTATATAGACTAGGGAGGAGGCAAGAAGAGGAGTGAAGAGAGGAGACTGTGTGCCTTGTGGGATGATCCTTAGAGGGGACCAATAGAGTCAAGATTTGAATTATTTGATCTTTATGTATAAAGACTTCAAAACTAATACAAGGTGGCATTTTATTCATGTTTACTGTTTTTTTTTATTTTCTGGGATAGTGATTTAATTTTACAAGGGAAGTGAACTGGGTGGTTTGGGCCCACTAGCCAGTTTGTTGCCCCATACCTCCTAGGATTTTCGTCATTCTGTTTTAGTAAATGGATAGAGTGTAAGTGTGATTTTGTATAGATTTGTAATTTCATTCCACAACTCTTTTTCATGCTTTGATCATTTGAGATTCACATTTTCATTCCACTACTTTTTTTCATGCTCTAATCATTTGAGTTTGATTAATGATATGGTTGTTTCCCTGGAACGTATTTTTGTACGAAGAGTGAGATAATAAAGAAAGAGTATAGGTAATGAATGTTTTCTTACTGCATCTCTTATTTATATTACAAGTTTAGTGTCTTACCTACCCTGATCTCATTTGCTACATAACAAGATTTACTTTCAATATACAGTGGTGAAGGTAACAATTTCTTATTAAGAGTTCTTCTTCATTTAACTTATCATGAATTATTTGACCATTCATGAATACCGTAAAACCATTAATTTAAATGTGAAACTGATCCTTTAATTTTGGAGAAAACAATATTCATTCCTGAAATCTTAATAATCAGATGCCAGGATCATCACGAGGAGAGAGTGTAATCTTGTTTTATTGGGAAAGAGAGGTTTTCACAGAACTCTTTAGAATGTCTCTGGTTAAAATCTATGATTGATATTTCATCATCATAGTTGAATTCTTCTTTATCTATGTACATATAATGTAGAATATTTCTGTGTTGAAGATAAAGTAATTAATGATTCTATAAGATCAGGGTGAGCTTGGAACAATAGTAAATGAATTTATCTTGTTTGGTTCTATTGCACACTTTAATTAAAGTTCAGTACTACATTATTTTCAAAGAAACAATGTAGATATAGTCTACATTTCTTTTAAGTAGAAAGAATTCAATGGTTTCCGCAAATTAGGATAATCTTTGGATTAGTTGCGAATGCATTTGTCTTGTAATTCTTAGATTGATTTCATGCTTTCCTTCTTTGCAACATAGGAAGAAACTCTTTAAGAGGCTTTCAAAATAGAATTTCACTCTTTATTTCCAGAATGGTTTGTCGGTTTGAATGAAACCTATATTCCCTTGTCCCCTAGGCAACTAAGGCAAACCTTTTGCAAGAGTCACTCAACCCAAAAGAGGAGTTGTAAGTAGGTTCATTGTGTGCTTTCCTTACTTTGAAAAGCCTTGTTTCCTGAACGATGCCTCTGAATTGTTTACAAGAGATTGATTTGTATTTTGTAGATACCTGAGGTATTCTTTTGGCATTTACTATGCTACACCTCTAAGTTTACGTAACCTGGATTGATAATTTAAATGTTGGTATATAAAAATTTCATTTATACTACTCAACATTTTGGCATCGTTTCCGAGGAGGCGTTGAAAGATCAGGTCTCAACGATTTGTCTTTCTTTTTCCATTTTCTTTGGAAAGGAATTTTTAGATTAGTGTGATTCCCTTTACTTGTTGAAGCATACTAGATGGTATTGTTAGAAATCTCATAAGCCTGGTTTGTTTTCCTTTACTTCAAATGAGTTCTTTAGTGTGATGCCTAGCTTGTTTTACTTTATTACAAATGATTTTTTAAGTGCGATTTTCTTAAATGCAAATGAGTTATTTAGTGTGATGCCTAGTTTGTTTTCCTTTACTGCAAATGAGTTCTTTAGTCTGATACCTGGTTTGTTCTCCTTTACTGCAAATGAGTTTTTGGTGTGATTTTCTATATTGCAAATGAGATTTCTGGTGTGATGTCTAGTTTGTTTATTTTATTGCAAATAGGTTTCTTTCAATATGATTTTCTAGATAGTATCACGATAGAGAATACAATCTTGGTTTGTTTCTTTTAACTATAAATTAAATTTTAAGTTAGTGTGGTCCTTTAGTTTTCTAGTGCTGTAAGAACTCCCTGCTCTAATCCATGTGCTAACAAGACCTTCCAACTAGCAGGAAAATTCCAAGTAATTTGGTGCTATTCCAAGAATTATCTCAAATCCTAATAGCATCTAGAGTCTCTGCTTCCCAGGAAGAACATATTTTGGCAGAAATTAGAAATAGATCTATTCCTCCAGAAGTAAGGACTCATGAAGATCCAGAAGATTTTCCTAAGGAAACTAAAGAACTATGGATAATGTTTGACGAGGAGAATCCATCAGAATCTGAGATCAAAAATCACCCACCGTATTTATCATATGATCTAGCCTGCACTTTAGGAGACATTAGAGAAATTTGGAGGAATTTCATGATATAATAAAGGAAGATGCACTAAATTTACCCATGAATCAAATGACCAAGAATATGTGGATCCCATTGAGTCTTGATTTCAAATGATTGTCAAGACCCACTCCTCCTTTATTATTCAACAATTCCTAGTATCACACCAGCTAATGTAGTTGGTTCCTCATGTTCTAGTATTTTCTTGGATATAAATTTCAAGTTTGAACATGAATAGTACAATGCTTTTGATATGCACATCTTTGAATTGGAAGTACTCCTACACTTAAAAGGAAAGTCATCCACTTCTTAGGATAGGGTAAGATAGAAGAATAAATCATTTCATTCCTTATTATCAATAAAATCGTTACAATAATGCTATTAGGGCTACAACTTTCAAAGCAGAACTACTAAAATTGCTTTTGATTCCCATTCATTATTAACACATGCATGTATGGTAAGTCTTGTTGATTATGATTCACTCTCATACATTATTATTTGCAAAAGTGACCATGATTAATTTTATAGTTTAGTCACTCTAATGAGTTTTCATCTAAGAAATATTTTTTCAAAGTTTCTCTTCGAAGGTATTATTGAAAAACCTCCTGTGGTGAACCACTCATGTATAGACCATAATGAGATGCTGATGAGAACACTAGAAATACTGAATCAAGGAATCTTACAATCATTACGTGAGACATCTTATTTAACATGAGTCTTTAAGGTAGAGGGAATAACTAGTAAATATTAATCGTTAAAAAAAAATCACAACATCCCATAGTCTTAAGGAGTAGATTTTCCTCGACACCTGTTAAGTAACATTTAATCAAAGTTTAAAAATGATTGATTGAAGGATAGGAGATCTCATTATGAGCCAACCTACCATGATCATAGGACCTAACAAGAATGAAATTATTATTACTAGTTACCAAGCCAGAGTAACGGATTTCAACTAAAAAGATGGAGGACAGGAGGTCTCATCACGAGCTGACCTATTCATTCTTCTTCTTTCTTATGAATGGTACTTCCATTAGTTGGTTACCAAGTGAAGACAATGGCCTTCATCTAATTTCTAAATTAAATAGGTTACTCTGAATCTATATCTAGTTGGTGGGACACATGCATTTCGTTGGGTTAAAAGACACCCTTGTCGAGGCTATAAACGCCTATGGGAAAAACAGTAGCCAGGTCTATGGTATTAAATTTAATTACACACTATGATTTACTCGGTCATATTTGTCTTTCCCTAAAACGCATCACCTTATCTCTTGGAGAATGGATTTAAGATATTATGGGCATGATGCTTTGGAATTCTATTCTTCAAAAATAAAAAGACTTTTAATGGATGTGGTACCCTCAGTATAGGTAATTATTTGCGCTGGATTAAAGAGAAATATATTCTTGCACCTAGGTAGAAACAAGATATAGAGTATACAATAAATAAATTACTGATCTATGTAGGAAGGTGTCATCTTGTTCTATTTTATGTTCTCCTTTTCTCGCATCATAACTAACCTTTATCCCTAACAAGTTATTTAGAGTGATGAATTACTTACTCATGAGGTGGTTAATAGATGCTAATGTGTTTCAATTACATTTGCCTCTAATAAGAACTACATGGTGTAGGTGTAGGACTACTATAGTAGGTGTAGCAACACTGTGGCATTCTTCTTGAAATTACATTCTTCCAGATCCTGCACTCGATGCTTTCATAAGGACTATAGCATGGTTTAGTTGGCACTGAGATGATGATGTTCCGAACTTCATGAATACTTTAAATGATGACTAATATATCGGGTACCTTAATATTTCCTTATTGATGATATTTTTGTTGCCACTTTTGTATTGGGGGACATAGTACATTCATTAATCTTTAAGCATCACCCACTTCCTGCTATCTTCCATGAGTTTATGTTTATGCTCTTGTCAAGGTACTTTAATCTATGCCTTAGACATTTAACAAGAATACAACGGTCTATTTATGCGTAGATATTTTGAGATGTTTAGAAATTTAATGAGAAGTGTCCATGTCAAGAGTGTCATGCCCTTGTAATCGTGATTTTTTGACATCCTTGTAATGTTTGTCAAATGCTCATGATACTACCCATGTACGTTAATCCAACACTTATTCAATAAGGTAATTATTTCATGAATGGAGGCTATATGAGGGTTGTTTGCAATCATTTTCAGGATGGAATTTTTTTTTGAAACCAAACAATTATCATCCCCTTGATAATTATTCTTCCCTTTGGTATTAGTTCCATCAAACCTACTTCAGGATCTTATATGATGCTCATCATGAGTACTTATGCCACTTGAGGAAAATATGAATAACCTTGCCCAGTTTTTTGAGACCGTTCGATTCCCTATGTTATTTAAGTATGCCATTGGAGCATGTCGAGTTCACTTTTTTCTTATCACTAATAATCTTGTCCATTCCTAATTACACATCATATCTGTAATCCTTAAAATGATGAGGAAAGTGAAGTATGATCAAGCCATCCTCCATAGAGGAGCTCGAGAAGACTCCTAAATATAATTTATGCAAGAAAAAGATGGTTAAGGATGGATGACATGAATTACTGGCTAGGTTCCAGGGGTCCGAAAATGAGGTTGCGTTGTCGTTTGTGTTGGGCACAAATAAGGTGTCTTTTAAAACTCTTAAATTCCTCACATTAATTATCAAGCTGGGTAAGTCTTTTTGTTTCAAGAGTGTACACAATATGTGCAAGTGATGTAAATCATTGAATCTATAGAGAGTAATGCTTTAAAATAACTTATTGATTTCAATACAAGAGTAAACGGATCAAACCATAAACTACCAACTTGTAGCTTCAAGGAAATTAACTTATTCAAACATCAAAAATCAATCTTAATCAAAACCAAAATTCAATATTAATCTAATGTTCTAACTGCAATTACATTAATCGAGTGCAACATAGCAATAACATAGCTATTTCAGCTGAATCTAGACTTATGCATAAAAGTAATACGCCCGATATAATTAATTCAGCTTTAAATTAACAAGAAATGATTCTTATCTAACAAGAAATGAAGCCAATCAACAAAAATAAGAACTACTACAATGAATACACAAACTCAACATTTGTGAAAGTAAATCAATCGTAAAGCTATAAAACAGAGTAATTAAACTTGCAGTAAAAGAAAGGTAAACTATAAAACAAGGAACGGAAGTGAAATCTGCCAGTGATTGGGCCCAAGCTGCCAGTGATTACTACTTGATTACTTCAGAATATCATGAATGAACAGAAATGAAAATTATATATTATTGATGAAATCCAAATGTCATTACATCACAATGTATCCTTCATAATAATGCTCTATATATTAAAATTAAAATTGGGGTAAAAAGGCAAAAATTTAGGTCCCTTATTCTATTCATCTTTCCCCTCTTATAGTCAAAGAGGAAAAGAGATAAATGTGGTTCCTCAAGATCAGGGGATCCTGGAGAATTCACAACTAAATGCTATTATTAGACAGTCTTCTATCTCGTGCCAATCCTCTTGATTTGCTTCTCAATTTGACTGCACAAGGCACACATTGTTTTGTCTATTTAGACTTTGCTGTTCAATAGTTTGAACAACTATTGTTCCATTGAATAATTTCTAAATAAAGAGAAACGTAAGTTTGTTTTGACAACCAATTGCATCAAAAGTAGTTTCATTCATTTCCTATTCAAATCTTATCAAACTCTTATTACATCATAGCACAGATACATAAAAAGGAGGAAAAAGATAGGGTAATCAGGGGTAACTTTATACCTATTCCATGGCCCAACATACTACCCTACTTACCTTGTTTCACATCCTCGTGAACATAAGTAGTTATTATGTAATGCAGTTAAAGAGTAAGACGGAAATACTTTTTCTTTATCTAACCTAAAGCCATGCTATTGTATTAAATCTATTAAATTTGCAAAGGCTATCACTTCATTACCTTCAGGAAACTCATAATCAGAATGATATCCTTCAGGTGGCTACAAAATAATAGGACTCCTAAATCGACATCCTAGCCAATATGGTCCTTCCCTCAAGATAATATTGTTGTAAGTAACAAAACGGTAGGCGACAGCTTTAAAATTCTTGTAGCCAAACAGTTCTCTATTCCGGACACTATTGGTTGAGGTTGTCCATCTCTATTTGGATGCAAGCAAGGATCTTTCCTAAAAGGATAAGAAATATTCCCTTCACCTTTACACAATTTCTTTATGTATGGACCCCAGAATCTTAGTTACACCCGCTTGTGTCACAAGCCTCTTGTCTCTAACAAAATGTTGCAAGGGGTGCATAGGTTCACTCCTTACCCACAAATCTACTTCATGTTCTTTTATTTAAAAGGTGTTATAAGCCTTAGACCACTTGAGTTGGATTGCTGCAAAATAAATAAAGGCCTCGAACTGAATATCCCCAACAAAAGGGCTAGGATTATTATCTACCTCCACTTCTAATACAAAATTGTGCAAATAAAATTCACAGAGAAGATGTTGGACTTTTATCCCATGCTCCTTATAGCAATTTATGAATTCGTCCATTGTCTTCAATTCAACTGACTTGCCGACCTTAACAGCTTTAATCTTCAACAACAAATATCTTTCTAATAAAAACAAAGCATAATTTGTGGTAGGAGACCTGCAAGATAAGACATGAGAGTATAAATAGCAAATAGCATCGATCTGTCCCATGACCTTATATAGCTTAGCTTTTACTTCCTCTGTTCTTCTTCCTCCTGCCTAAACTTATCAAAAGTTTCATCCTCAATTATGATCAATTCTTTGTATTGTTTTTGAAACTCCTGATACTTTTTCAAAGGAACTGTCTCCTTCTGACATTGCACTAAAGCAAGTTGGGATTGTGCCAGCTCCTCTTGTAACACTGAAAGAATATGATCACTACATGATGGAGCGTTATTGATGATTTCTTCTATTTGGGTGCTTTTGTTGTTAGAGGGTAAACCCTCTGTCTGAACAACCATATCTATCATATCTATGTGAGGGCTTGTTTGTGTGGCAACCGTCTAAGTACAAATGGATTCAGTCTGAGTTCCTATTTCCTTACCTTCACATATTTCTATTTCTGTGGCAACAGTGATTAACTCAGGAATAATTCTCTAAGCTTTCCTATTTGTAGTTTGCTATAATTTCTGACGAAGCCACTTAACTATCTTCTGAATCTTTTAGTATTTCTTCCTCAGCTTCGCTAACTTTATTTCCACTACCCACTTCTTCTGAGAAGCATCTTTTGTAAGAACAAGTTTAACAATAGCCTTTGTATGAGAGGATTCTTCGTGCTTGTCTTGGCTACGTTCCAATGTAACCATGTCACCTAACTGATTATCTGATTCATGAATTATTGCTGCGTCCACTTCCTCTTCCCGGTGTGCATCTTCTGGGGAAGGAAAAATTGTTGTGTGATCAGAATCTTCTGAGGATTGAGATTTGTTGAGATTCTGGTTAAGTGATCCTCCAAGTTGCATATATGCATTCAAATTTGTAAGAATCTGGGTCATCCCTTCCTCAAAGTCCTATAAGAAATTATCTTGGGGGCTCATAGGTCGTGTATGAGAAGGCCCTGCTTCATTTTCTAGTTCATCATCATTTTGAAAAGAATGTTGTGTTTCCCCTTGTTCTAGGTTAGAATTGCATTCTTCCTTGGGTTCTAATTTAGAATTAGGTTCTTCCTCCTTTTCTGGTTCAAAATTGGTTTCCTTCTCCTATTCAGGTTTAGAGTTGGGTTCGTCTTCCTGTTCCTATTCAAAATTAGGTTCTTCCTCTTGTTTTGCTTCAAAATTACCTTCTTCCTCTGGTTCCAGATCAAAGTCTTGCATTGTAATTACACTATATGGTTCTTCCAACTGTTCGGCGCTATCGTGAGGATCTACAAAAGTCCCTTGAACTTGGTTTAGCCTCACCGAACTCCTGCATTTATGGAGTCCTATTGTTGTATGAGAAGTTTGTTTCCTCTTTGGAATATGGTTCTACTGTTCAATTTCCACACTTACAGGGTTTTGGACTACAGGGTTTGCCCCTACCTCTAGTGGTGCTATAAAATTATCCCAGATAAAAAAATTTTGGGAAAGACTATGACTAACAATCATTCTGATCAAACCATGATGACTAACTACAGTCTCAGGATGTCTAGCTCGTCTTATTCTATCAACTGTGTCATGCAATAATGAATTTAAGAAAAATGGTAAATTGGTAGTAAGATTTTTCTTTAAAATGGATAAGAGTTTAAGTTGTCATGGTTTTACTACATCTTGGTGAGCTCCAGTATTGCAGCAATAATGCTGCAACTCCTGGGACTCCCTTCTTTACTTTTATCAACCTGGTAGTTCGTAACAAACTTGGAAGCGACGGTGTTGTATGCACAAGTACTAGCTCTTGCCGCAGCTGTCACTTGGTCAGCTGGCACAAGTCTGCTAGGGGCTCAAGGCAACTTCTATGAGCTTTGAGAAGAAGCTTGTTAAAATGATGGATGGAAGCTAACTTGAAGGAAGCTAAATATGCTTGCGAACGGAAACTGAAAAACTGAAAGAAAGCGGAAACCCTAGCAAACCCTAACTCTACCAGCTAGTCCTACTAATGCAAAGAAGAGAATGCAAGCTATCTGAAAGAGATGCCATTACTTCTAGGAAGGTAAAAAATGTGTCTAGACTACCTCTATCTAAATAAAAACATCTTTTTATATTTTTGAACAAGTTGTCAGAATTATCATGCATAGGCTTTCACTGTTCTTGACTGTGCAGAGGTGGATCGACGAGGACAAATGCTTGGAAGAGGTCAGGAAGGTTCAGAGAGGGTCTAAGGGGTCCCTAACACCATTCCAAAGAGTTTCACATATTTTGGCCATCAAGAAACCTCATTTGTGAGCTTCTACAGGAAGTCTGCAGGGGTTCTATAGGATGTTCAGGAATTTGTACACGATGTTCAGAAATTTCTACAGGATGTTCAGAAATGGGATTTTGGAGGATGGATGAGTGAGGAAAGATGAGGGGATGGGTATGGAGGTAGGATAGGGGTTTCAAGTGGTCTAGGGACTAGTGGATGGAGTTGGGAGAAGGTGTAGATGGGTGAATTTGCTCAAAGAAGGCTGAAACAATGGTTGCGCAAAAAGGTAGGGTTATGTGGGAAAAATGACAAACGTGAGGCAATAAACCAAGTTAGGGGATGGAATAGATGGTTCTGATAAATTTTGGGTGGATGAAGAAGTGGTAGAGATGCTCTGCAATGCATATTTCTAACTGAACCAATAAAGACTTGCAAGTAATCAAAGACCTAGTTATACCAACCTAATCTGATCTAGCTAACAGTGAAGTGAATGAGCAGAGATTTATTTGCAAGGAAACCATGTATATTAACTATGTAATGAAACATTCAAAGATCTTAACATGTAACCAACTTCTACAAAAGAAAATTGTACACTAGTGATTGCATGGCAAAGAAAAAATAATGTTTTTGTTTGGGATAGCAAGGTTACTTTGATCCCAACCCCTAATTCTATGAGGGAGAGGTGAAACCAAAGGTTCTCGTTGGCCTTTTTCTGAAGCTTTTTCCTTGTTGATATCCTAGCAACTTAATCTAAACATCAGAAGCCTTTCTGACCATCAACAGTGACCTAGTTAATCAACACAATTTAATATGCCTAACATAAATAATTTTGCAAACACATAAAGGAGAAACAACGATGCATAAAGGAGAAATAACAATACATAAAGGAGGCCTTGGCTCTCAGGTTGGGCCGAACCCTAAGAGCTACGGCTCCTATAAAGAACTCAGAGCTGATACGAAATAGGACTGCTTGTCATTATCAAAAAATAGTCATCAACCGAAAGTTATGCCACAATGACTACAAGAAAATGAGCTGAAAGTGACAGCACTATAGTGCAAAAAATGTAATAGTTTCAAAAAAGTAAACTACGAAGGTTGAGGCCTTCTTATTTATACATCACAAGGGGCCTAGAAGGCCTCCTAAATTCAAGGGACTCGACTGTCCCAACTGCTAGTAGACAATCCCTTTTCCCAAATCTGCTTGGTTGCCTTTAGGATCTATTTTAGTGGCCTGTGAGCTCGGAGTTGACGGTGGAGATCCTGAGGAAGGGACATTTAATGTCAGAAACAACCCCCCTACGAATCCTCACCTCAAGCTTGGTTGTCACCTATCCCATGATTGCTCGGTTTTACTCCAACATTTGACCAAAAAACTTGAAATAACCACGTATTAGCCTCATAGGTAGAGTGACCACCCTTATTCATTAAAATGACATAAGCATGCTAAAAAAATGCATAATCTATCAAAAATGGAGGATTGAACAAGGATTTAACAAGGAAAATTAGGCAAAATGAGCCCAATAAGTTACCCAATTCGGGGCTCATCATCACCCCCTGCTAAATGGGTTGCTCATCCTCTGAGAAACTAGTCCAGCTCCTCATCCTTGATTGCTTTGATCGCCTCCCTCACATCCCAGGCTTCTGAAGTAATATATTCTTCCCTGTCATGGAATCCGGCCTTCCTTTCCACCTCTTCCCACTGCTTGTGCTCCTCTTCTTCTGTGCCTCCTTCTAGCAACCCCAAAATCAAAGGTGGACTTAACTTGAGGCCTATCCAGCTTGCCTAAAGATTCTGCATTGACTTTTTGTAGAGAGGCACTCATGCCAAGGCCTCCGTAATTCTAGTTAGGGTGTGGTATTCTCTGATTTTGAGGTTGTGGGACAATGTTTTCCACCTACGGGTGCAAGCATGAACACAGTTGTCCCCCAATAGTCGCTCCATGTCCTCAAAATGTGCTATGGCCTAAGCTTGATGATCCAAACTGAACCGCCCCTCACAGGTAATATATTTCATAATCTAAAGGCTAACTTCACTCCAAAATGGCTGTAGGCTAGTTTTCCAGACCCCATTCTTATCCTCTGAAAACTGTTCCTCTCATAAAAAAAATTCCTTTTTAGCCTTTTGGCCCAATTTCCTCTCCTCTTTATCCCAGGGTATCCCCATTGGTAGATCAATGACTCTGCTAATGAGTTGTGGGGTGAGCTTTAGCGTCAACCCTCTGAAGTTTACAATGGCTAATGTCTTTGATTTAAGCTTCAGGGACCTTAGGAATTCCTTTGTTATTTCATCATCATGACCTTGAATTTTGTCACATAAGGTCATCCAGTTTGCACGGGGAAATAGGTCTACCATCTCAGTAGTTTCTCGCAGTTTCTTGGAATCCGAGGGTTCCTTTCTGATAAACCCTCCTGGCATGGTGAAAAATGCTTTGTTTTGGCTTGTGCTTTGAGCAGAAGGGGAATTCTATCCATGTTTCCTCCTCAGAACGTTGAAAATAATATCCCTCAAGTCACTTTGTATCAATTCCCCAGTTTTAAAACTCGACTACCCATGTACAGAAGGACGACTCTAGTTTCCCTAAACAGAGTGCAAAGCTAAATTTCCACCCCCTAGCATACACATAATCATGCAAAAATTCACATTTTTTTCTCCCACAGGTTAGCCTTGACAGTGTTTCAACTTCTGTACAGGAGGAATTTTCTTCAAGACCCGTGGAGAAAATCTTGGACGCAAACTAGCGAAGAAATTTCATGGAACCACAAGTAAACTGCTATTTTGGATTCACAGACAGACTTGCTTTTAATTTTCCTACTCCAGCACGTCGAATTCACAACCTTTTGAAATATCATGCATGGTAAAGGTGTGTTTGGGCCTACCTCTCTTCGAAGTGCCAACCTCGATGTAGACAGTCCAGGTTTCTTTGTTATGTTGGGTTTCCTGTAGTGCTCCTTCCTGTAGAAAGATTTTCTGGCTTCTGGAGGAAGTCACGGTGCTTCTGGACAAGTCTAAGACGTGGAAGGATGTTGGAATGGGCCAAGAAGCTCGGCCTAAAAAACTACAGAGGAGGAGGACGCGTACTCTGCTGCAAAAATGGTTGCAAGTGTGAATGACAACGGTTCACCATGAGTTATTCGGCCGAGAAATTTGAATTACTATGCAATTCATGGTGCGGGGGTGAGCTGTCCAGGGTGGCCCGTTAGCCAATGTCACGGCCATAATTCTTAGATGTGTCTCTGACCGCCAAGTCCTTTCTTCTGCCATTAGCCACCGCCATTTCTGTCACACTATCGATTTTCCCCGACTGGACACCTCCCTCGTGTCAACTGCCCATCTCTTTGGCATAACCAGGCTCGTTCGGATCACACAAGGCCATCCGACTGGTTGTGGGTGGCTAATTGACTAGAGTGGCACATTTCACAGTCATGTAAATTTTAGAGTATAGTTCACGCAATTCGACGAATAAGGTTAGACACTTACCTATGTGGCCGTGGACGTGTTCTGCAGGCTTCAGGACGTGGAATGTTGGATTTTCTTGCTGCTACTTCGTGCATGGGTGCTGGAGCTCCTTTTCCATTGGCTAATGCTGGATGCAAGACTTTGAGACCCGACCCTCTGGTGGTAAATGTTGCATGCGCCAGCTTCGTTTGATTTGAGCTGCTAGTGTCTCCATAGTATGTGCTCCAGCTGGATCAGCTGCTATAGGATTCTTATAGGACATCCTGTAGGTGCTTCTCCTTCTGGGATGCATGGTGAAACGAGTAGGATTACATTCATGGATGAAGGGTCCTGATGGAGACTTGATAGGTAAAGTGTGCGAGCCTCTGCATGCTTGATTTGTCACTTGGAAAAAAAAATTTAATCGAGGAAATGGAACTGTTGTATGACTGTGCATGAATACCTAACCAGATTGTTGCAATGGTGGTGGAAAGAGATGAAACAAGTGGAGGATGGAAGAAAAGAGTGGTTTCATGCCCCATCAATAGATTTCAAGCTTCAAATCCCTCTCTAGAATCGATTCTGGCCTGCCAAAAGGCTCTACACGATGTTTCTTGTAGAAATGCAGAACTTCCTGTAGAAAGTCTTGAAAGTTCCTGTAGAAGGTTGAACCTCGACCACATTGTGTCCAAATCTTGAAAAAAGTGAGTGTCCATGGAGGGAGGGTCTGTGAGGATGCCTGGTAACTTGGTACGAACCCCTGTCCTTATTTTGGGAGGCCTCCTTTCTGCACTGTATTCCTGCAACCTTCAATAATTCTTTAGAGATTAAACTTGCTTCTTTTTCTTTTTTTTCTTTTTTCTTTCTTTTTTCCCCTTTTTTCTTTCTCTCCTTTTTTTTTGAGAGAGAGAGAGACAGCAGGGACGCCTCCATGAGGTTTTCACCCCTACTATCTGCCTTGGGCACCTCAAAGAGGTTTTCACCAAAAGGACTTTTTATTCAAATTCTTTATTTTATGAGAGACAACAGGGGCGCCTCCATGAGTTTTTCACCCTTACCGCCTTCTGTGGGTGCCTCGGAGAGGTTTTCGTCCAGGGATCTTTTTATTTTTTGATTTTTGATTTTTATTTTTTTTATGATCAAGGTGTGGCCGAAATAGAGGAAGAACCCTTCTCTATTACC
This sequence comes from Pinus taeda, assembly GCA_000404065.3. NCBI lineage: Eukaryota > Viridiplantae > Streptophyta > Pinopsida > Pinales > Pinaceae > Pinus > Pinus taeda. The sequence continues at coordinate 1,385 of APFE031211352.1, read as the reverse complement.
AGCACTAAGTTTTCCACAGTTTCAATGAACTCCTTCCTCAAAAGGTGTTTCCTATAGATCTTAAGTCAATGCCCATTGACAAGCATGGGGATGGCTTCTTCATCAATGGTCCTGATAAGGATTGAACCATTGTCATTGCATTTCTCTATTGTATATAGTCCTAGACATCTTTTCCTCAACTTCCCTTTGAAATCATTGTGTCTGGAGTCATACAGCAGCACCAAATCTCCTGGTTGTAATTTATTTTCATTAAGGTGTCGGTCATGCCATATCTTTCTCTGATGTTGAACCACTTCTGATTGGAGGAGGGCCTGCATTCTGTGTTCACCTAACCCATTCAGCTGCAATAACCTTTCACGTTGAGCATGGCTGAGATCTAGGTCCAGCTGAGATGCCATCCTCAATGTGTTGTACTCGAACTCTATTGACAGCAGAGCTCTCTTCCCGTAGACCAACTCATAAGGTGTGAAACTGGTTGTGGTTTTCCAAGTGGTGTTGTAGGCCCAAGTGGCCTCAACTAGGCGATCTGCCCAATCCTTTCTGCTGCTGCTCACCACCTTAGTCAAAATCCCTCCTAATGCTCTATTAGTGACTTCCACTTGCCCATTTTCTTGAGGATGATATGGGGTGGAAGTCCTATGCTTGATCTTGTGATGAGCGAGTAAGTCTTCACTTAAGTTGGAGGTGAACTGACTTCCTTGATCGGTGACTAACTCTCTTGGGTAGCCAAATTTGTAGAAGATGTTTTCTCTTAAGAACTCAACCACCTTTTCTTCTATCGTTTCTTTGATTACCTTTGTTTCTGCCCACTTTGTCAGGTAGTCAGTGCACACAATGATGTAAGACCTTTTCCTTGAAGGAGGGTTGATAGGACCCATAAAATCCATGCCCCACTTCTCAAATGGCTCAAGAGTCACTTGAGGTTGGAGAGGCATTTCATCCCTTGGAGTGAGTTTCCCCATCCTCTAGCATTGGTCACACTACCTGATGTATCTTCTAACATCTTGATGAAGAGTGGGCCAATAGTAGTCTGCCTATAGAATTTTGAAGGCAGTCCTCTTTGCTGCAAATTGGCCTCCACAGGATCCATCGTGACAGGTTAGGAGAATGTCAAAGACTTCCTCCTCCCTAACACAATGCCTCAAGATCTGATTTGGGCCAAGCTTGAACAGGTTACCCCCGATCCAAGTGAATGGGGCATTCTTCCTCACGATTCTGCTCTTCTCCTTTGAGGATAGGTGCGAAGGGAACTGTGTTGAGACCAAGTAGTTTTCTATATCAGCAAACCATGGAGATTGTTCTGAGATAGAAAATAGATGTTCATTTGGCATCTGGTCATCCACTATTCCTTCTTCACTTGCAGGAAAATCTAATCTAGACAAGAA
>APFE031211351.1:0-22151 GCA_000404065.3 Pinus taeda | reverse complement strand
TGAGTTAAGCATATTTACATTTTTAAAATCATTTATTCTCACTTTATCATAAATATTTTTAATTTGTAAATAGGCTTTGTTACACTATCATGATCAAATTCCATGACTCACTAATACTATGTGCCCAAAAAACCAAAATTCATCCTCATTTAACAATTTTTTAATTAATCAATTTAATTAAAAATACAAAAAAAACATCTTAATTACCTTTTCTATTAATTTAAGTCTAAATTTAAACTCTTTTTAGTAAATAAAATAAACTATGGTGATATTTTATATTTAGATTATAATTTTATAACAACTTTTGGTTTCTTAATTCATTATATATATAATTATATATATTAATTTATGTCAACTTTCAATTATAATGAGTTTCTCAAAAAAATATATATATATATTATAATATATATATAGTATATAGTTATATTGGGCATTTATTTGAATTATATAGAATTTTTAGTATACAAGGGATTTATAATATTTTCTTATATTTCTCTTTCACTAAATAAATATAAATTTAAAACTCCATTTTTTTAAAAAGTAATAATACATCTTATTTTTTCTTTTCTTTAATTGTAATTAAAATTCTTCCAATAAATTCACTTAAACACTATAATTTATGGAATATTTGAAATGTGTTTTGTAAAACTTTATTTTCATGTTTATATTATATATCATATATATATAATATTAATATATATACTATATATATATATATATATATAACAAACACAAAAATATAAACAAACCAGAGCCAGGTTGTGCAATGTCTGCTCTTTTGTATAGATGCATTTTTTAGTTGATACAAAATGATTAAGAAAGGTGGCTTTGGATTAATATGCATATATACTTTTCTCTTGAACCTCCTTTTAGCTCTCTCTCTTGTAAAAATGTAGGCCACATGTCCCTTATTTATATAACTAGTCATGTAATTTATTTTTATTATATATGATTCACATATCACATCGTTTTCCCATGGATGTACATCATATTTTTAGATTAAAATCTATAGTATTACATTTCCCTAGTGACACAGTGGAAGATAAGGTAAAGAAACACATATTGGAACCACACATAGAACATCCACTTCAAAATCAAAATACACCATTCCCAAGTTCAAATACATCCCTCTAACACACATGATATTTAGCCCATTCCAAAAACTAATATTTGTCTTCATTCTTTCTTAACAAAAAAAATTCTCTCCCATGCAAATTTTTAATTAGTTACCGTGAATTAGTTACCGTGAATCATTACCTTCTAATTGTTTACTAACCTTAAGTCCATTAATCTAGGAGATGGCTACATACCAATGGATTTGATAATGAGACTAGTAAATGAGAAGTTGAATGAGGAAGCTTGACCACAAGGATTGCACTAGGTTCTTTCATGAATTTGGATGGTGCAAATTTCACTTTGGGATGGTAACAACTATGTGAGAATTTTAAAGTGTGAAAATTTGTGGTGAAAGAAGGTGTTTGTGGGAATAGGTGGTCTCATCCTATACTAATGTACATAAGAGGCAAAGCAATAAGGAAGAAATGAAAACTAACAAAGATAAAGAAAACTAAAGTTTTAAGGCTAAGTGTAAAGACCATGTAGTAGTTGTCGCTATCAAAATCAATTTTTTGAAGTTTTAAAACTAAAATTTTAAGGCTAAGTGTAAAGACCATGTCATAGTTGTCGCCATCAAAATCAATTTTTTGAAGTTTTAAATATTAAATTTTTCCCGTTCTTTTACATCTTATAAAAAATGATATCTCGAAGAGAATGATGCAAGACAACTAAAGTGTGAAAATCCATGGTGTGAGAAGGTGTCCGTGGGAAAGGGCAATCTCATGGTAGGTCTATGTATAGGAGGGATGAATTAGTGAGGAGGTAATCAAAGATACTAAGGTAAAGAAAAGTGAGGAGGTAATAAAAAATAACAAAGATAAGGAAAAGTAAGGTTTCAAGGCTGAGTGGAATGACCATGTCCATCATCAAATTTTTCAAGATTTCATTATCATCATCATCGTCATCAAAATTTTGAAGTTTTCATAATCATCTTGGTCCTTCTCATCATCATCATATTTTCATTATCATTATGGTTGTAGTCTTCATCATTAATATGAATAATCTATAGTTAACTAAAATTTGATATTACAATTTGAAATAAAATTTTCTAAAATATGAACTTTTATATAAATTATCAAACAAGAAATTATAAACTTAAATCATTTATCATCAATAATTTAGCTCAGTTTAAAAAAATTAGCATCAAGTTTAAAAATTGACAATAAAATTTGAGATAGATTTTCTAAAATATCAAAATTTATATAAATTTTGCTTAACATAAACTACATCTTTCTCAATAATTTATTATTATAAAAAAAATATTACAAATTAAAATAATTTTTTCTAAAATTTTAAAATTTTATGTAAATTTATATACAGTACAATATAACTCTGCTTAAATTCCATATGGAGCAAATCATCTAAACGCTTCATTCTTTACAATTGGAATAACATGGCATCCATTCAACCAGTTCTGCACTCCTGTGTGTTACCTTTCACCTGTACTAACATTTAATATCTCTTACTTTTCATTTGCCTTGACAATTAATATCTCTTACTTTTCATTTGCCTTGACAATTAATATCTCTTACTTTTCACTTGTTCTAATTAGAATCAATTGACTACATAGCTTCTTATGCATTTTATAATCAATCAAACGTCCAAAACTTTGGAAATGATTATGGCCCATTCAACTAGATATGGCTATCGATGGACCAATACATCATTGCAATTATTCGAATTTCTTCACCCATGAGGCATCCAGATATGAGGATAATGATAAATAGACGAAATGGCAAATCTGAAATGATTTAGTCATATCCACTAAAACCTTACATACTAAGCCTTGAATTTGGACTACATAGAGAGGATCGATATCTGTTAAAAGGAAATTCCTTGCCCCATTATTGTAAAGGCTCTGCAACATCCACATATAGAGGATATTCAGAAAAATATCTTAATCTAGAATTCAGGTCAATAATTAATCTTAATACAAATGAATGCTTCATACATACCAAAAAGTGGAAGGTGGTATTCGCTAGATAATTAAGGCTAATATCATTAGCACCAATGCTAATGGCATACAAGGACTGAGATATATATTCTTTTACTTGCTTGATTCCTCCGAGTTTACGCGAAGAATAGTTGGCGTATTGGTGCATTTGGAGACTTATAAGGATGATATTCTGCAGCGAAAACACCAACCACCTCTAATTGTTTAGTTTGAACATGTAAATTCATGTGTATCAATTAGATTGAACAAGTATCTGTTTTGGCACTCACCAAGTAATTGGTCGTGGAATCTAGTAATTCACTTCCTCCAAATGTGAAATCAATACTGTGAGAGAAGTTAGATTGTGGCTTCAGATATGGAGGTGGGAACAACAACCCTAATTTAGTGGTTGTAGATACAAAAATCATACGTATATTAATCTCATGAAAGAATCAACCATATAATTATGTGAAATCAATACTGTGAGAGAAGTTAGATTGTGGCTTCAGATATGGAGGTGGGAACAACAACCCTAATTTAGTGGTTGTAGATACAAAAATCATACGTATATTAATCTCATGAAAGAATCAACCATATAATTATGGGTACGTAGGTGAGATGAGATAAAGAAATAACAGAAGAAAACACTGATGAAATCAAATGTAGTTCGGCATTTAGAGAAATGACAAGTGGGGTGACGGAAGAAGGTCTCTCCGTGTAACGTGGAAAATTTGCTTTGGAGGTTGTGTTGGCAATGAAATTGTTGTTACCAGCATCTGCTAGAGAATCCCCAAAAAAGAACATCCCTGGGACATTCTGTTTTGTGCCGTGTTGAAAGGAAAATATAAAATGAGCATTCCTGGGACATCATGTTTTATGCCGTGGTGAAAAGAAAATATAAAATGAACATAAGTGCTGGGCATGCGTAGGGAACAAATATTGTCAACAACTCCATTATAAAATTCTCCGATGGGACAGATGGATGCAGATATTTGAAAACGAATTACAATGCCACTCACTCTGTGATCCGCATCCACATTTATGGAGAAAAACCTCCAGTACACCTGTTGTGTGGCTGTTGGACTCTGTAGCCTTAATGTCGTGGGGCAACAGAAGCTCTGAAATCTATAGTTAATTTTGTATAAGTTAATATTTTTTGGGGAGATGTTTATTCCACAATTTAACTAAGTATGATAGTGATGGGATGTGTAAGTAGGTTAATCTGTTGGTGCTCAATATTTGTGAATTAAAAATAAATTACTTTCTCGATAGAAAAATAAGGTGGACTAAAATAAAAAATAAAGACTAATTTATGTGGATATTAATTTATTTACATATTATATTTTGCACTCTAAAAAATATTTTAGCTTGAAAAACATTAATTTATAGGGACTTAATAAAACTAGAGATTTGTGTAAATTAAAAAAAAAAATTATAGAACAAGTATGTTGCCTTAGATCATATGATCAATCCAAAATTGATAACACAGTTGTACAAAATTAAGAGTGTGATAAAGTCAAGATATTGACAATGAGACATAAAAGCTATAACTATGTTATATGGTAGCAATACCACTCATCAAAATAAAAACATAAACTAACAAACTAAACATTCATATTGTGGGATAGTCCACCTAAATGGGTTTATGATCAAACGTGTCCTCCTTAGAATTAGAGAAATCTAGCTCACTATGTAGCTTCATGAGATAGATCTTGGCATCCAATTCTTTAATTAGAGTTGAACTTCATCAATGCTAAGGAGAATTTATTGCAACTTTAGATTTTTCCACTAATGTGTTTCCCATAAATGTTTTTTATTGACCAATACAAGTCTATTGTTTCAAACTATGTAGTTTTCTTAGTATGTGTATTCCCTGTGTGGGGAACCCAATGTTCCATTCCTCCACCTCTACATCAGAAATAAAATGTTATTCCACCTAAGCCTCCTACTTGGCATTGTTGATTTCCCTATGAACTATAGAAAAAGGATTCTCCCAATAAGAAGTTTTGTAAGGTTGTTGTCTTTGGCCATCATGGCCTCCATGAGTCAAGGAGGAAATGGATCTTGGAATGAGTAAAATTCAATGGAAGAACATATAAATGGAGGCAAGAGAGGTTAGAGAAAGAATCAAGATGATAGGGAGAGCACCATAATCCATTCTCGATGAGAGCAATAAATTCTAAAGGGAAAATAGGCCATGAGTGGCTATGGAAAAATGAGGAGAAAACTTGAAAAATAAAAGTATTTAGGATTATGGACAAGGGAAAGTGAGGAAAGAGACACTCTCAAGCCTAACTTTTAGAGAGGCCTCTACAGATAAAAGGATAGCAACGAGGGACAATAGTGAAAACTACAACAAAGAGAAAAATAAAAGTTGAATCCAAATGAGAAAACATACTAGAGAATAGTTGATTTTAAAGCAATCTCATTCATTATTCAAGGCCAAATCATTACCCAAAACCACTACCATTATTGAAGAGTTTCGTAAGGAAACCAACATGCAATTATGCTCAATAGGGACAAGAAACAACTATATCTTCACCAAGAACCATCCCTTTTGTGGAGAAAATAAGAAATCACTATGGATTATGCATGGAATAGAACACCATTAAAATGTCACGTGTGAGACTCCTTTAGTGGAATAGGTGGTGGGCGACATACATTTTTGGGTATACACATGAATTATGAGTTATGAAGTGATTTTAATAAAACATTATGAAGAATAATATTGGAATTAATTTTATAAATAATGGATTATTAATAAAAAAGCTAAATTTATATATTATTAAATATAACAAGAGCTACATAGTAGTTAGTACTTACGCTTAGCTTACAATATAGTATAATGAAACAAAAAATAGCAAGTCAAAGATTTCATCACAAAATAAAACAACTAATAAAAATATTATATTGTTGAATACCATTACAAAATTAAAAAATATTATTAACTTAATATTGTTTATATTAAAAATATAATAATAAACTCACTTTAAATTGAAAATATTGGAAAAATTATAAATTCATAAAATAGAATAATAAAAAAAACAAAAAAAAAGTTTAATAAAAAGGAAAAAAAATTAAAAAACAAAAAAATTGTAACTAATAGAAAAATGGAAGTTACTAAACAACCCATAATAAAGAGGTGAACCAATCACATTACAAATAAATAATTTAATATTAATAATAAAAATAAAAAAACAAAGATTCTTAATATTAAACTATGGATAAACTTCATAAATTGTTAGTCAAAGACAAACAAATATCCAATAAAAAAATAATATACCATGTCTTTTTACGAGATATAATTTTTATTATTATATATTTTATAATCACTATAATAGTTTATAAATATAATCATGTGAAGTGATATATATATGAATGAAAATACAAAATTATAATGAGATGTTTATAAATTAACTCTTTTGCCAATACAACCAAATCTACCTTGCGCACTCAGCTGCAGGAGTCCGCGCACATAGCTCCGAACTCTACCAGGCCTCTATGCATACAGCTACAGAGCCTCTATTACTCACCAACACCCTTGACTCGGATTTACAAACACTTCATGACTTCTTTCTTCAGAGCCACATCACATTCCAGATCCAAAATACATACCAAAAACTACTTTCTAACCATAGAGCCCTGCTTTATTTATACATTTCCATGGTTTGCGGACCATGGACAGGCTGAGTCATTTTACATTATTTTTGGGTGGACAACCCTTTGACTTGACTCATTACGCTTCGCGCTCCACGCATCTCGTGGAGTCTTTACCATACCTTTACCCAAAATTGCAGGGTTTGGGCCCTAAAACCGTTACATGAGGCCTTTGCCACCCAACAGTTGCCCTTCAACTTTGTTGATGGAGTTGAAATTCCAAATGTGATCCATGTTAATACTTGTAGAAAATTTAGGAATATATCGAGTATTATAAAGCATGGTTTGATATACCATATATCCCTCTACAGTAGAACCCTCAATACATGCTCTGTGTAACCAAAGCCTTCAATGATTTCAAGTGCCTCTCAACCATCCACATTGACCTTATGTGCACACGTCACATTTTTCAATCTCCTAAACTAGGTGTATGGGTTAATGTTCTTGTGCATTGAAAAATGTCAGAGGTAGTTACTTTTCATTTCACACATTAGATGAGGAATTCGTCACCTCCAATACTTTGTTTCTTCTTTATTAATTTCTTTAGACAAAAACCACCTACAAATGATGCAAACGCAGGTTTCAAAAAAAAAGTATATGTAAGTACATTACAAGTAAAACACATGTAGTCAAATATAACTTGTACAAAAAAATTGAAAAAATTAAATTACACTTTGCATATGAATTGCCACTTACCTCATGTATTTTTCAAGCTAATATGTATCTTGTTTGAAATTGTTGTCAAAATTCCCTGGGAGAGATAGAGGTAGAACATACTGTAACAAAAAAAATGAATATTCATTATTTATTCCTAGATTACTAGAAGAAAAACACTAACAAATGTTTAAACAATATACAAATATATACACTAAAATAGTTAGCTTAATCAAGGTATGCCAATCATGAGTTTTCACCCCACCTAATTCACCTTTCATTGTTAGGATATTCTTTATGTATGAAGAAAATCTAGTGGGAAATTTATTTTTTTCAATGACCTCTTCAACATCTTTGTTTTTTCGCATTGTCAATAACCACGGAAGGATGCTTATATTTTTTTCTCCATTGTTATTTGAATGAATCACACTTTGCATTACATGATTGGCCTCGTAAATGTCATTACAAATCTTGACAGTTTTTTTATTTGCCACTGTTTCCATCTAAGATTCATAAGAATGTTTATGTTGCTTTCTTCCCAATGTGCATCGTATCAAACAAATGAAATTTTTCTAGGTGCTCATAATAGCTGAGCCTACTAAATTATATGGGATAACTTTACATTACTTGTTGAAGCACCCTATTATTACCTCTTTATTTGAAGACCTGCAAGAAACATATTAAATTATATACCAATTATTTGAATTATGTTATTTAAAAGTGATGCATAACATGAACCTCATAAAATTAAACATTGTTAAAGTGTAATGTGATGTTATAACATACCATAGAAATGTGTTAGCCCTAAGGCATTGTGAATTTCCCATATGAGAATTTCATCAGATTGAAATTCCCTTGTGCACCTACTGATCTAGAGATTTCATACATAATGATGCTCTTCCATAACTCTAGTAACTTGTTGATAAGATGCTCAATATATACATTCATATCTTTTAATCAATACTTACTTAATCGATTGAACATATAATACATAATTACTACATATATCGGTAAATAAAAAATATCAAACATATAAGACATATTTATGAAATAAACAAGACAAATGAGATGTTACCATGTTGAAAAAATATTCTAAACAAATACTTGGAACAATCATTTCCAACATTATGTGTTCCCTCTGTATTGACATCCTTGGAGGAATTATATTGTTGATAACAAAAACATGACACAAAAATTAAGTAGATCTAATCTAACGAATTGGATTGACACCATCAACTACCAATGAAAGCCTAATATTACGAAGTTCATCTTGAAAATGTGGGAATATTTTTTCTATCTTCTTAAATGTAGATCCATCTGCAGGGATTCAAAGAATACCATCTTTACTTTTGTTCTTTACATGGTAATTCATAAGCTATGTTGTTATTTTGTACATGAACAGTCACTACAAACATGGAATTATGGGAATATAACGAAGAACCTTGCAAGGCCTATTCTTTATTGTTTGGTCGATTTGATATCTATTAATTTGAAATTTTGCACATTATTATTTCAACACATGTTCTCCATAATATAGAATATGATCATTAGGACATGCATGAAAATAATGGTATTCCATTCCAATATTTTTCATAATGGCATGTAAATTTTGGTAAGTGTGAGGAAAAACATTTGATGACAGTAACATAAATTCACCTAATGATCTAAAACATAATTAAAGAAATTGTACAACTTAATATAAAGAATATTAATCATACATATTACAACAACATTTTACAGATGATCAACTAACAATAAAAATATATTACATACCTTAGGAGTTGTGTGACACAAGTGTCTAACTAACCATCCATGACCTTAAGTTCACCAGTAGGAATATAGAAAAGAAAAGACTTGTTTTGGAGCCTTCATAAAGAGGTTTTGTTTTCTTCTCAACTAGAGGTCTATAAAAAAGTCCAACTAGTTGGTCATCATCATCATCCATTCCAACATTATTAAATGTATTATTGATCAATATATTTTTCCCCTCTTCTTCAATTGTGTTATTAGAATCATCATTGATCCAGGTTATCTTTTTGTTATAGATGTATTAAAGAATCACATGAAGAATTTTTAGCTTAACCATAGAAATTTAATTTTCACATGAGAGAAGAAGAAGAAGAAAGACATGAAGCATAAGAAGAAGACAAGAAGCCTGATAACAGAGTTTGTCCAACTTGGACTATGTCTCCGGGCCCTGCTCGATCAAAGGGGAGGCCTTCATTCATTAAATGGCATGAGAAAGAAGAATACAATCATCAATTACAAAAAGGAGTCTTATACCTCCATTCTGGAAAATGGTCAAGAAATGGAGAGCTCTGTTGCATAAACTAACACCACCATTGGATTTTTGTAGACAAGAGGTGAAAAATCGATATAAAACTTGCCCAATTCTGACACTGGGCCAAAAATGACCCCGTGGAAATTTGGCTCAGGCAAAGTTCCACCCTCTGATTTTTTGTTGCTCAAGGTTCCACCACCTGGTCTCGAAATCTATGCCTCTTAGTTTCCCCCTTATGCTCTGATAAACTGAGTTTTTAAATATGTTAATAGGCAGATATACCAACATATAGGGTTGGCGCGTTGGTAAAATATAAGAGTGGTTAGGGAGGGGTCAGGCGATCAAATCCCGCCCCTCCCATTTTAACATAGATTTTTTATAGTGTAACGTGGGGATAAATTTTAACATGTGCTTTAGGGAGACGGGTCCACCAGCCTCGATGGCCCGCTCCCCCTCCAAATCCTCATGCATCGTTGAATGCACACTACTCGTGGTTGTTTCAAACTGTGGGCCATTGTATGGTGTGAGGTGGCAGTATAGGTGGAGGCGCCCAAGAGGTGGACCAGTTGGCTGGCTAGGCAGGTTCAAGCCCCACCGCCTCTGATGGTTTGTGCTATGTGTTAAAGGCGGAGAGGGCATGGGCTGGGTCCACCTTCGGTGGCTCGCCATATTCTTATTTAAAAATGTAATGTGGTATGATGGTTGGGGGTAGTGGTGAGGTTCGTGGCCTGCCACCCAAAAAAAATATTTTTTTTGTTTTATTATAACATATTGCACCATTTTATAAAATTCGTTTTCAAGCCATGGGAGTCAAATTAACGACCCCACAATTTCTCTCGGAATTTGGCTGGAGCTAGCTAGAATCAGATGGTAGCATTCAGTTGAAATTGTGGCCCCCTTAAGCCTGCCGAGTCATCAAAAAGTCAACTCAACTTTGAATGCTCCTAACTTTTTCATATGGACAGGTTTTGATGAACCATTCACATCATTGCGATCAAGACGATGAGATCTATGCTTTGGTCCTGTTTTGAAATCATTTTCATCACTTCAATTTCTGAGCTTCCTTGGGTCCTCTTTGTCCTATGTGTGTCTCTAGAGCCACCTGGATCAATCCTCCCCACTGAAGAGCTTTTGGTCCTCCAAAAGAATTTACACTAAGCACGTTCTTTCAATCCACACTTTCAATCATTTGCACATGAAACTGGTACATTCTTACAATCATGCAAACGACACATGACTCAACAACCCCTCCTTGCCAAGAGTTCATAACACATACTTATTGGCTAAGGATTATATAAAAAGTAATTAATGCCTCAAATACTAATAAGGAAAGGCCAAAATATCATCGTTGCATCTTGAACTAGTGGGAAACAAACCATCATTTTTTTTACATTTACTTGCAACGTATGATTTACAATGGTGGCCATAACAAGCTACTACCCCTAAAAAAGCCAACTTAATAAATCAGACCACCGTGAATAGGATGGGTTCATTCATTGAACATGTTCATCGTTTGGCTCCTCTAGTGATGTTTCTAGAGCATGGAGCATCGAACATGTGGTTTGTTGATGTCCCTCTTTGTTGCAATGACGACAATGATTTTTTTTCCTCCAAACTTTCGGGGCTGTCTTGGGGCACTTTCTCCTGGTGTCCCTTCAATGAGTGTTCATGGAGCCCTCACTATTGCTGGACTGTGAAGAAGGGATTTCATCATCTATCGTTGGCTGATTACTAGCTATATTGGACCTTTCCCCCATTTCCTTTCTAGTGTATCTGAGTCTTGCATGATGTGGCAACTCCTTGACTTCGATGGGGTTTATGATGCCTTGGCCTTTGATTCCAAGGCCCTTTCCTTGATACCCCATTTTCTTCAATAGTTTGGACCCAATCCCTATAGTATGATTTTCAAAAGCAACAAATTCATCATCATGAAAATCATATGAGATTGGAGAATCACTTTTTACCTCCAGATAGCTATGTTGGAACTTTCCCAAGGTCTCATCCTTGGCTTGCAACTAGCATAGTAATCTTTCTTTTTCCTTCCCTTGCCTCCTATAGAAGCCTCTTTAGCTCAACATCCTCTGCTTGTATATAGTGGTTGATCTCCTCAAGATCTTAGAGTCTTGCTGCCCTTTTCGGTATGTCAATTGAAATCCTTGATTCATTGGTAGATTTAGACCTTAAATCTATGGGTCCTTCTGTCGGAATCCTAAGTGTTGCAAACTTCATCTCATCACTGAAATCAGACCCTAAGTCAGTGGGCCTACCTTGTGAAAATCATACTGTTGTGACCTTCTCATCTTCCTCTGACTCAGAATCTTGGCTTTGATGTATGGTGGCGATGGCCTTCTACTTCCCCTTTCTATCATTCCTTGCAGGTCTTAGCTTAAGGTGCAGCTTCCAACAATTCTCTTCATCATTTCCCTCTTTCTCACAATGTGTAAAAGAGGGCTTTGCTACCCTTCTCTTGGCTATCGCAGTTCTCTTTGAGTGGTCACCTTGTCCATGTATTCCCCTATTTTCCAAATGAATGGCCTTTACACTAGCCAAGTCAATGGTAGTGGGTTCAAACAATAATAAGGAATGTCTAATGTAACTATGTAATGATCCAATATACTTAGTTACTACTTCAGGTGAGTCAAATGCATTGCCCAAATTAAGTTCTTGTTTTCTAAACTCCTCGGTAAGGCTTTGAACATCGTGACCTCTGCCTTGCCTTAAGTATTGCCACTCCATTAAGGTTTTTTGCTTATAACCCAAGGGAAAAAATTTCTCTTTTAATGCAGAAATGAAACTAGGCCACGAGGAAGGAAGATTACCCACACTCTTACTACTTCGCAAGTTGCTCTCCCACCAGATGAGAGCAGTGCCACTCAATCAAAGAGAGGCCAACTAAATCTTTGCCTCATCCTCTGCAATCTGTTGAATCTTGCAGTAGATCTCAATCTGCCTAATCCAGTTATTAAGCTTCTTTGCATTACTTTCACTGTAATACATGGGAAGATCAAATTTGACATCTAATTTAAAGAAAGTTTTCTTATGTGCATCCCTTTAATTTCTATGATGATGATGATGGGAGGAAGAAGAACTTTCACTCGTGGAAGGAGAAGGAGATGGATCTCCTCCATCATCTTCGTGCAATGAACCTTATCCTTTTGGATCTTTTTTCTCTACACTCTCAAGTTTTTCAAGTCTAGAGAACAACTTCTCAACATGATCCACCATCGTGTATAAAGTCTTGTAGAAGTTTACGTCCTCTTCATAATGAGCCTCTTCATCTCCCATGGTTCTCCTTCAATGTGCACACCCCACTTCAAGATCGAAATACTTTAGTTTCCCTTCACCTCTTCGGAGTCTATTTCTTGTTAGCATACAAACATGCAATTCACACCTAAAAATACCTGCTATGATACCACTTGATCCAGTTTATCGTTTGCTTATAGATGTATTAAAGAATCACATGAAGAATTTGTAGCTTAACCATAGAAATTTAATGTGCACATGAGAGAAGAAGAAGAAGAAGAAGAACATGAAGCATAAGAATAAGACAAGAAGCTTGACAATGGAGTTCATCCAGCTTGGACTATGTCTCTAGGCCCTGCCTGATCAATGGGGAGGCCTTCATTCATTAAATGGCATGAGAAAGAAGAATACAATAATCAGTTACAAAAAGGAGTCTTATACCTCCATTCTTGAAAATAGCCGAGAAATGGAAAGCTCTATTGCAAAAACTAACACCACCATTGAATTCTTGTCACCGAGAGGTGAAAAATAGATATAAAACTTGTCGAATTCTGACACTGGACCAAAAATGACTCCCTGGAAATTTGGCTCAGGCAAGGTTCCACCCTCTGATTTTTTGTTGCTCAGGGTTCTACCACCTGGTCTCGAAATCTGTGCCTGCTGCTTCCCCCCTTGTGCTATGATAAACTAAATTTTTAAATATGTTAATAAGAAGATATACCAACATATACGGTTGGTGCGTTGGTAAAATATAGGAGTGGTTAGGGAGGAGTCGGACAGTCAAACCCTGCCCCTCCATTTTTATCATAGATTTGTTATAGTTCAACGTGGGGATAAATTTTAACATGTCTTTTGGGAAGACGATTCTACCATTCGTGGTGGTCGGCTACCCCTCTAAATCCTCGTGTGCCATTGAATGCACACTCCCGGCAGTTGTTTCAAATTGTGGGTCATTGTATGGTGTGAGGTGGCGGTATAGGTGGAGGCGGGTCAGCCGGCTGGTGGGCGGGTTCAAGCCCCGCTGCCTCCGGTGGTTTGTGCCATGTGTTAATGGTGAAGAGGGCATGGGCTAGGTCCACCTCTGGTGGCCCACTAACCGCCTATTTAGAAACGTAATTTGGTATGATGGTTGGGGAGGTGGTGGGGTTGGTGGCCCGCCACCTAAAAAATATTTTTTTTTGTTTTATTATAACATATTGCACCTTTTTATAAAATTAGTTTTTAAGCCATGGGAGTCAAATTAACAACCCCACAATTTCTCCTAGAATCCGATAGCCGAGTTTGGTCAAAATTGTGGCCCCCTTAAGCCTGTCCAATCATCAAAAAGTCAACCCAACTTTGACTGCTCCTAACTTTCACATGTGCACATTGCAAACGGTTCGTAAATTTGCAGTGCCACGATCAAAAAGACGAGATCTATGCTTTGGTCCTATTTTGAAATCATTCTAATCGCTTAGAGGTTCCCTGAATCCTCTTTGTTCTGTGTGTGTCTCTGGAGCCACCTAGATCAATCATATTCTTCTATAGGATCATTAACTTGATCTTCAATATTTGATCCATCTTCCTGAAAAAGTTCTTGTATAATGGACATGTCATCCTTGTCCATGGCTAGTGCCCTAGGGAATTGTTTCTTTATAATTGTAAACAATCAAGTAATATTAGTGTTTATAACAAACATTTAAACTATACATACTTTAAGAAATATAATACAGGAAAATAGAGACAAAAAATGCAATGAAAAAGATAGCTTAGTTGAGAGTGAGAAACAAAGTCAACCAATCAATGATAAAGCTTGTGCAATTTATCAATATGTTTATGAATATGTAGAAAAAAATATAAGAAATTTGTTATTTTTCTTGACATTTAGTAAGAGAGACACTTTGTGAGACATATACTCAAAACCAAAAAACATAATTCTTCTTTCAGTTCATCATTTTGTCATATTATTTCTTGATTTCAATTAGAGACTGCAAGTTTGGTATCGATAAAAGCTTTCCTCAGCCCAACTAATTTGAGATGACAATTTAATTTATAAGGGGTTCATAACTTATGGACTAGGGGTTAACGCATTAGGAGTTAAGAGGTTATTGGGATCCATGTGTTAGGGTTACTTAGTAGTTGGTAAGAAGCTTAGGTGATGGTGAGAAAGAAAACAAATCATCAATGATGAAGCTTGTGCAATTTATCAAGATGTTTACATGGAATATGTGAGAAAATTTAGGAAAACTGTTACTTTTCTTGAGATGTAGAATGAAAGACATTTTGTGAGATAGATAGTCACAACCAGCAAACGTAACCTATTCTTATTTAGCTTTCAGTACCATGTCATTTTCTTCCTTTATTTCACTTGGTGACCACATAGTATTTTCAGTCGATGGAAACTTTCCATCTAACCCTTAGTCATTAACTCACCCCTAACCTCCAAACCATTAACCGACCCTAACACTTTAATTTACCCTAACCCCTAATATCTTAGACCATATCCCCCTAATTCTTAATACCTTAACCCCATTCCTCCTAATTAAGCCCTTAACCCTTAACACCTAAATCATTCAACACTAAACCCTTAACCAATAATCCCTTACCCCCTAAGCTCCAAATCCCTAGGCCATAAACCCCATAAACCTAACTTAAACCCTAACCTATTAACCCCTAAACCTTTAACCTATTAACCACTAACCGTAACTTATAATTTGAAGTTTGATTTTTCTATATTTTGAATATTATAATATTTTTAAAAACATAATTTGATAATGCATTTTAGGTAATTTGTTTTGTTGATATTGTTTCAAATTTAATATTTATTAATAAAAATTTATAACTTTTAATTATACAAATAAATTTTAAAAAAAATTCCTTGATGGCGATGGACAATCATAGTAATATTGGAATGATGGGGAGTGAATTTGACCGTCCCACAAAATTATAAGGTGGTAAATTGTGTGTGCTAAGGACAAGTGATGACAAGAGCGTATAAAGTTCAAGAAGAAAATCATTTAGTTTATAATCAAGTACTTAGTGTGTCGGTTATGGAAGTTGTTATCTTAGATTATGGGAGATTATGAAGGTGGTAAGGCCTACGATAATTATGCACATGTTGCCAACCTGTGCATGCTCATCAAACTAGCTATTTCTAAGTCTAAGGCTATTACATGCTAGCAAGGTTTGTAGTGTGATTTTAGTGGTGAACTAATTCGTATGGTATGTGATCTAGTAGCATTGATTTGTTGTGAATTGCCTTACTGCTAGAAAAGAATACAGTGGAAAAGCACTTATTTGAATTGGCTTGTCATTCGAATGAAGGGGAATTAGGTTTCTTCAAGTGACCATTTGATAAGTAGTCTTCTCCTACACCTTGGCTCTAGTATCGTTGCCTATGTAGGAAGCCTAAGCATGGTGTTTTCTTATTTTATCTCTATCCTCTCTCCCACATCTTACAGATTCAAACAAGGGTTTTTAGTTTGTAGTGGTAATCGTTGTGTGTCATTTTCTCTTAGTTGTGTTGAGACTAGGGGTGGGAATTTGGAGTTTTGGGCCCTTTGCCTTTGTACCTGGGTGATCAGTTCTTTTCCCAGCTGGGATATAGCCGACTAGGGGCATATCTAGGAGTCTGAAGAGGTTGTTTATGTGATTGATTATGTGATGTCTAGAAGCACTCTCATCATTGAACTTATAAGCAAAAGAACATTGTTGGCCCTCAGTGCTTGGATGAAAGATCGTATTTGGTCTTGGTGGTATGGTGAAATTAGAGCAATGCTTCAAAAATGCGGGTGCACTCAATAGGGTTGGGTCATCATGGTTAACTGGTGGACCATGGAGGATAGACAAGGGATATGAAAGGTGATGGGGGTGTTGAGGCTGCTTTTGAGGGAAAGCTAGCTCCTGACTGTGTTTTGTCTCCTGGATGTATGGATATTCCACCCTTTTTGGACTCTCTAGACTTGCAGCTTCATAACATTATGACTCTCTTAGTGAAACTTGGGTAGCAGAGGCATGCAAAACCACAATGAAGTGATAGATTTCATTAATGATATTCAACATAATCAATGGGAAATACTTGGCTAGGTGGCCTCTCTCAGATGGATTCAAAGGTGAACAAATGGGTGCCTTGATCAAATTAAGGGTCGACTTGATCATCTAGAGTTCCATGTTCATGGTGATCCTAGACCTCTAGACTTACCAGGTGTCGGAAATGTACCAACACCTCCTCAAAATACTCGATAGTGGTGGGTTATATTTTCATTCTCCATGTGTTTTAGGCTCTGTGGTCATTTTTTTTCTAGATATGATGCAAAATTTTGGCATTTTTCTCCAAATTTCTCTATTTCCCTCCTAGCCAATAAATCTAGTAAGGTGACGTCAGGAAAGTAGCTATATTCATGCATATATGTTGTAGTTCTTTGATGAATTAATAGAATATGGTTGGCCCAAAAAAAAACTCACACACAATTATATATATATATTATATTATATATATATATATAATATAAAGAAAAAATATGGACTTATCATAGGCATATCGACAACACATATATATGCATGGATGGCTTATTTTACTCATTAGACAACATATGTATTTGGTTAACATATGATTATCGACTCTTAGTATTTCATATATGATTACAATTTATTCTTAGATGATTGTTGTTTTAATAGAAGTTCATTTTGGATAGCTTACAAAGAATTTACAACATGTAATTTCTATTATGGTTATGCAAATTAGATTTTTCCTTTTGGAAAAAAAAAAAAAGAAAAAGAAAAACCAATCTCTCCCTCTCTCTCACCTCTCTCTCTCTCTCTCTCGATTCTATATCTTATATATATCTAACTATATATCTATATATATAATATATATATATATAATATAATATATATATATCATGACATTGAAAAGGAAGATAAAAAAATACTTTATTATGTTTATTAAAATAATATTTTATTAATATTAAGAAAAATGTTACTTCTTAATACGTAAAAGAGAGACACTTTGTAGATATATAGTCAAAAACCAACAAAAATAACCTATATTTCTATTCGTATTCGTGGTCCTCAAAAAGAAAACTCATAACCATATGACCATAAAGGAAGTTGGCAATGACTATAGTTAAAAAATCCACTTAAAATTATATATATATATATATATGCTAGTAACTCACCCATAGGAAACCTCTACATGAATAACCCCTAACCTTTTAATCCCTAACCTCTTAGAACTTATCCCCCTAATCCTTAACACCTTATCCCCATTCTTCCTAATTAAGCCTTGAACCCCTAATCCTTAAGACCTTAAGCTCTAATGCTCAAACCATTAATACATAATCCCTTAGCCCCTAATCCTCTAAACTACTAACCTCCAATCTAAGATAACCCCTTAATCCCTAACTGGCCTAAACCCCTTAAACCATAAACCCTTAATTTACATAAAAGATCTAAAATATATAGACATATAATGAATAACTTACCAAGGGTAGATGTTCATGCCTTCCTTCAAGGTGTAAAAATTCTCTACGATTTTGTTTAGTTGTTCTTATTAAAAGTATCATCTTGTTGCAACCCCCACATTTGGTAAAGGGAAATATCATTTTCCATCACTTATTTTTCCCTACTAAACTTTCAATATTGATTATGTTCAAAATCCAATCGCAGCTTAACTATTTTTTATGCAATTTATAATGCCCTTATATATAATTTTTTTCATTGGATTTCCACCGTCCAAAAATTATGGAGAGACATTGTATAATGGCCAAAAAATTGACCTCCTCCACCATCGATCTTTCGACATTGCTATGTTTGACCTGGTCAAACATCAAGAATATGTTGTGCATAGCATACACATCAAATATCTGACATGTATAAGAATGTGTAAGATATCTGATGAGTGAGTCAGATATCTCATGCCTTTATGGACAAAGTTGAATATCTGATGAAGTTTGAGGCTTTTTAAAAAAATACACAAAAAATTCCAAATAATACCCGATTGCACGAGTAATTTTATCAGTGCTCTCAGAGTAAAGTGTCGAATTTTTCACCCACATGTAATAGTGTAAATATAAAATTTGTTACAAATAAGAAAATATTTATAAAATCCTATTAATAATTATATATTCATTTTCTATAAGAAAAAGAAAATGGAATATCATAATTTTTGAAACTATGGATAGTTTAGAAATTCATATATATATATAAATATATATATATATATTTCAAATATATTAAAATATATCTCATTAAGATAGTAATAAAATGTTGTTTACCTCGAGTAATTTGGAGAAATGATTTTTATTCTTCTCATTTAAGTATAAATCTATTGAATAACTTGTTGAACTTTACTATAATGATAAACATTTATATTCCTCATATAAATTATTATGCAAAAAATAATTTTTAATTGAGTTGTCTTACATACTGCTACTAATGTTGTAGTTAATTATGCTCATCATATTGACCCCCCATTAAAAATAAACATAATATTATTATAATCAAATATATTCATATTATTCTTGATATTATTATCTCATCAAAATAAACTTTCTATTTTTACTATAACTCACAATAAAAATATTAGTTTTTCATGCAAATTCAATAATCAAATATTCCTTACTTATAATTCCAATTTTTTTTTTGATATACTATTAGGAAACCAGCTCACAAAAAGATAGATAATATAAATCAATGCCTTAGAATTCAGCCTCTTCAAGGGGGCAACCTCCTTTAGATTACACAAATGAACAATTCTTGGATGATACAAATGACTAAACCTCCCATCTATATGTAGGAGTCTAAGGGGTTACAATGTAATCAAGCCGACCTAATAGTAATAACATAAGGCCACAACAATAACAATAGTGGGTTTCTATGGGGCACACTAATAACAATATGGGGACAATAGGGGCACAATAATAACAATAAGGGATATAATGACAATACTAATGGAGGAACCACTTGTATTATAGGGACCTAACATGCCCCTCTCCTTCCAAAAAGTGTTGTCCTCAATGCTTGAGTAGTTTTGGATGCTTCTGTATAAAATTTTCATCCTCCCATGTGGAATCATCAGCAAATAAGTTCTTATGCTTTATGAGATACTCTGAAATTGATCGATTTCATAGATGTCAAGTTCTTGTTTCTGTGACTGCTTCTAGTTCCAATATGATTTTTCCTTTCTTGTGAAGTTATGGAAATATTGTTTGAAGTGGGAGATTATCACCTATAGCCTTCTTTAAACATGAAACGTGGAAAAATGGGTGCACTCGAGAAGCTACAGGAAGCTCCAATTTGTATGCCATAGTACCAATCTTTTGCAACACCTTGTACAGACCATAATACTTTGGTGATAATTTATTATCCTTCTTAGCTGGCTTGAGGGACATTTGTTTATATGGTTGTAGCTGTAGGAATATCCAGTCACCTACATTAAAACTTCCTGCACTACGATGTTGATCTGCCTCTTGTTTCATTCTATTATGTGCCAACGTGAGGTTATCCTTTAAGAGTTGGAGAACTTGTTGTTGATGCTCGATGTGATGTTCCACTACTTGAACTTTAGAATTTTCTCTTAAATATGATGTGATGGATGGTGGATGATATCCATAAAGTGCCATAAATGGGGTCATTTTTGCTACAGTATGGAAGGAAGTGTTATACCACCATTCAACTAGAGGCAACCATTTGACCCATTGGGTCTATTTATCTGATATAAAGCAACGAAGATATCCTTCCAAACATTTGTTTACTATCTCGGTTTTCCCATCAGGTTGAGGATGATAAGATGAGCTATGAGCTAACTGAGTACTCAGGCAAGAAAATAATTTTGTCCAAAAATTTCCAGTGAAAATGGGATCTCTGTCACTTACAGTAATATTTGGGTTTCCATGTATCTTTTGTATTGTTTCCATAAATGCA
Organism: Pinus taeda; assembly: GCA_000404065.3. Lineage (NCBI taxonomy): Eukaryota > Viridiplantae > Streptophyta > Pinopsida > Pinales > Pinaceae > Pinus > Pinus taeda. The sequence goes on along the minus strand of APFE031211351.1, from coordinate 1,365 downwards.
ATAGAAACTGTATTGAATTTAAATGGATGTGATAATGCACAAAAGTGTGCATACTTGGTAAGTCTATCAACTAGCACCATGATGACACTCTTTCCTTTGGACTTGGGAAAACCTGTTATAAAATCCATTGAAACCTCCTTCGAACGTTGGATTTGAATGGATAAAGGTTGTAATAAACTTGGTGTCTTAATTGTTTGAACTTTATTTTGTTGGCAAACCAAACATTCCACCACAAACTTTTGAATATCTAATTTAATGCCATCCCAAAAAAATTCCTTCTTAACCCTGTGGTAAGTTTTCAAAAATCCTGAGTGCCCTCCTAAGGGAGAAGTGTGAAATTTCATAAGAATCTTTTGTTTGAGTTGGGAATTCTTACGTAGGTATAAGCAATATTTGTACCCTAACGAATCAATTTCCCAGCTAAATGTATAAGATGTAAAAGGATATTGTTTTAACCTTTGAATGAGTTCCCACACTTCTTCATTATTCTTCCATTCATCCCTTGCTTTTTTTATCCAATCTGGTTGGATAATAGAAATGGCGAACGACAATGCTTCCACATCCTCGTCCTTTCTTGAGAGTGCATCTGCCACAGCATTTTGATTCCTTTTTTTGTAGATGATTTCAAAGTCATAACCCAACATCTTTGTGACCCATTTTTGTTGCTCTTAAAAAGATAATATGTGTTCTAAAAATTATTTAAGACTATCACAATTCGTTCCTACCTTGAAGTGTCTTCCCGTTAGGTAGGGTCAGCATTTCTTAAGTGCATGTAGTATTGCCAACATTTCCTTCTCATAAATAGCTTTATGTAAATACTTTCCTTTGATTGGATGGCTTTCGAAAGCAATGGGTCTTTCATCTTGCATCAAAACAACACCAATTCCATTTCCTAAAGCATCACATTCCACAATAAAGGTTTTTATGAAGTCCGGCGTAGCTAAGGCCGGTGTTTGGTACATTACCTCTTTAAGATGCTTGAAGGCCTTTGTCGGTCCTAGAGTCCATGAAAATGCATCTTTCTTCAATAATGTTATTAGAGGTGTTGCTATTCTCCCATATTTCTTAATAAACTTGCAATAATACCCTATCAACCTGAGAAATCCTCAGAGATGCTTTATGAATGTGGGGATTTTCCATTCCTTAATGGCTTTAATTTTGCTAGGATCTACCTTAACACCTTCATGAGATACAATATGACCCATATATTCCACCTCTTGTACTCCAAAGAAACATTTGGATCTTTTTTCATATAATTGTTTTTCCTTCAATAGTTTGAGCACCCTATCAACATGTTCAACATGATCCTTCCAAGACTTGTTGTAGATTAGTATATCATCAAAAAATACTAACACAAATTTCCTA